>CM069453.1:33848072-33919170 GCA_035610835.1 Ophiura sarsii | reverse complement strand
CACATCAATATGAAATTGTTAGCATACATTCTTGAGCCCCCCCCCCCCCCCCCCCAATACACACACATCAATTTTTGAAATTGTTGGTATGTTTGTAATTTAAAAAATAATAATGATAGAACTCAGCTTTTATTTGGGGCAAGTTTAGCTGATAAAGATATAACATACATGTACACAAATTAATTGTCACTCCTATACTTAAAGAAAAAAATAAAAGGGAAATAGTTGTCAAAAACACTGTGTTTACACCCTGATTTTGTGACATGCCCGGGGTCCCTTTTTAGAACATCTTATAACATTATATATCAATCCCTATACAAATAAATATGACCAGTGTGACAACAGTATACAGTAAACCAATTAAAAAACCCATTGGAATATCATTCTGAAGTTTAGTTTAACATTATAAACAAAATATTTCAAATTAAATCTTGCGTACATTATATAATGTCCATCAAAAATTTGTTTATCTTGTAGGCCGTAGGCCATCATTTATTATAACAATGACTAAAGAAGCAAAACTAAAAGGGTAAAACTATCATAAATCAAAATTCTTGCGTATGTTAGTTTTGACAGACGCATTGTATTAATAAAAATGAGAAATCAGCTTAAGTTCACATCATGGCTCTAGTTCAGATTTGACTTAGTTTGCTCTCTGACTTTCTTAAATAATAAGCATACCTTTCACACCTTTCCCCCCCCCCCCACCCACCATCCACCCCATACACACATAAATTTGAATTGTTGGTATAAATTGTTGAGCCCGCCCCACATCAATTTGAAATTGTTGGTATAAATGCTTGACCCCTCCCCCCAATAGTCACACACCCCCACATCAATTTGAAATTGTTGGTATAAATTCTTGAGATCCCCACCCTCACACACACATCAATTTGAAATGGATGGAATTATCTTTTAGGCCCCCTCCCCCCACACACACAAATCGATTTGAAATTGTGAGGATCAATTATTGAGGTCCCCCCCCCCCCAAAAAAAAAAATAATAATAATAAAAAATAAATTAAAAAAAATAAATAAATAAATAAATAAATAAATAAATAAATAAATAAATACAAAATACTCACACATCAATTTGAAATTGTTGAAATAAATTCTTGAGCCCCCACCCCCTCTACACACACACACGCATCAATTTGAAATTGTTAGGATCAATTCTTGAGCCAATACGCACACATCAATTTGAAATTGTTGGTAGAAATTGTTGTGGCTGGTAACTCAAATACCATAAACTTATATTTTTCAGATCTTGCAATCCCAGTATAAATTATGGCCAGATGTATCAGTTATGACACCCACAGAATAATTGAAGCATCGTTGAACCAAGGTAATTTCATATCAAATCATTTTCATTTCCTATACTAAAATAGTTGTATATATATTATAAAATAGAATGTAGTGAAATTGTTTTAGTGAAGTTTCTGTCATTGAGTATACATTATGATTCTCTCTCTGTGTACTAAGCAAAGCATAGAATGCTATTCAGATGATAGTTAAAGGTTTACTTTGATTAAGAGGCATAACACTAACAGACTTGACATGAAGATTTAAAGACACCACCACAATATGCATTGCATTTTTGTAAAATGTCCTAATTCTGGTCTCTAATATTTGTCTCAGTTCCCATAGACTAGACATATGCACACAATCATGGCTTCATAGCGAGTTCATCGTTGGAGCTCTAAACCGGTTCTAGTTTTCATCAATGATTAACTTAGTGTTAATTTTTCTTATTTCTAAAACTTAAAGAGCTCGACAAATGCATCGTGTGGAAAAAGCTTTAGTTGGTTAGCGTTTGCGCAATGCATTGTTGGTAGACCTTAAAATCGTCTTTGAGTTGCTCTGAGATTTTTTAAGTGAATCAGCATTCAAGAGGGCCTTCACAGAGCAAATTATTTTGTATCACATAAAAACTTTTAAAATAAGCTTTCTTTTGAAAAAAATCTGCTATTCCTCTGGGAAGTTAGAATACACTCTAATAACCCAGTGACAGTTAGGGGTCGTCCATAATTTTCGCCATTTCCAGATACGTACAAAGCGTACGTAAAAGGGGGAGGGGGTCGAAATATACCTCAACCGTACGTAACTTAAATGGCGATCTTGAGAAGCGGGATTTTTTTTTTAAAGTACAAAATAAAATAAAATTTCGCCATTTATTGCGTACGTAACTCGAGGGGGGTAAAAAGTTACGTACGCTCTGTACGTTACGTACGCTCTGTACGTAAGTGAAAATGGCGATAATTTTGGACGACCCCTTAGTCATCACCATAGATTTTAAATGTTGTTTTAAAAAGGAATTCCTACTTTCTGCATATTTTTGTATCTGTCTGCATATTTTTGTATCTTTATTCTTTAAAAACTATTTTTCTTCAAAATTGTCATAATTTATAATAACTATAATTGAGGATAATTAATATGAATAAATAAAGTATAAACAAACAAATAAACAAACAAATTAAACATATGTAAAAAGGTACAAAAGGTCTGTCATTTTAATTTTCATCTAAATTTGCATAATGCAAGTTTTATCAGTCAATAAATCATGAACAGTCTGAGGTCCCGGTGACAATGCATTATATGAAAAATAAATTATAACTCTATGGAAATAAGCTTTTTGTTCAAAGCTTTTTGGGCTATCCTTGATACATTTGCTCATATTTTTATTATGTCTATATGTTATACAAATTGCTTGGTGCAATTTAATTATGTGCATGTATTACATGTTTGTATTTTTGATGTTTTTATCTCTGTATGATGTTTGAGTACCCATTTAAAATCAAAAAATCAAAAAATCAACCACTACATGTAGTATTTGAAATATATAAGTTTGAGGAGAGCAATAACCTTTACAAATCTTATAATATTACATTGCATCTATTCATACAGAAGTGTCAGATGTGGATATTTTATACATCGTAAATATTTTCAAGATCATCGACCTGGATCAAGTGTACGCCCATCTTGGTCTTTCACATGTAGACATTGAAAATACCAAACTAGGAGATGAGCATTCTCCTAAGACACAGGCAAAGAATATCCTTCATCTTTGGCATGGCAGTAATAGTGAGAAAGCTACAAGAAGAGGATTTATAATGGCTGTGGAGAAGGTTACAAATTGCAAAGCCTCATTGGATAAACTGAAGAAAGAATGGACCAAAAGTGAGTAAAATGGATTTATTTTTTAAACATGAAAGTTGAGGTTTTCAAAATCACAGACTTGGAGGATGTGTGCATGCATCACGGTATTACATTTGTGGAACTCATAATACCAAACTGAAAGATGTACTTCATATTTGGCATAAAAGAAAGCTACAAGGAGTGTCCAAATTGCGTAGAATCACTGGATAAACTGTAGAAAAAAATGAACCATGAGTGAGTAAACTGGAATTTTGTTGAAATGTGAAAATTGTCAGGAAGCAAAATACTTATATTAACAAAATGTATCAATGATGTTAAAACAACACAAACATTGATGTTCAAACTAATCACAACCAATATACATGTACAATACTCTATATTGAAGTTGATACACTGCCGTGGCTATAGATGATGTGACCTATGACGTTGTGCCCGGCGGTATGCATGCGCACGCACCTACAAGTAATGTGTTTTTGTAAATTAAATTCACATTTGATTGATCATTACTTACGTTGGAAAATAGTGCAGTAGTCATGGTCTGCACCCCTAGCACAACTTGCCCGGCGGTATGCATACGCACCATAAGGGCAGGTGCTTTTAAAATTAGTGCTCAGTGATGAGTATTTTGCTTTTAAATAGTATGTATGCAGTAGTCATGGACTAGTACCTTAGTACCTACCTTAGTACGAGGGGGTATCAAAAAGTTTTTGACATCACCCAGAAGAGAAGGAGCTATATATCGATGAAATTCCGTCAGTGTAATCACTGGTCCTTAAAAACATTATGGTGCAAAAATGGTTTCATAAGTAGGTTTACTTTTTATACAGGTGGCGCTAGATGCCAAGGCCATGTAAATCAATGACGTCTTCCAACGGTGATGTGAACATGGTAAATTATAATGGTCCAATAACTGATTTTTGTAAGACGCCTTCCAGAAGAATATTATTCTCAGATTTTTTTTAAAATTTTGTCATTTGTCACTCGTAGGTCTCAATTTATCTCTGTAAATTACAAAAAATTTAAACCTCATACTCCTCTGGAAGGCTACCCACAAGGATCCGTATTTGGACCATTATCATTTACCATGTACACAGCACCGTTGGGAGACGTCATTGATTTACATGGCCTTGGCATCTAGCGCCACCTGTATAAAAAAGTAAACATACTTATGAGACCATTTTAGCACCATGATGTTTTTAAGGACCAGTGATTACTCAGACAAAATTTCATCGATATAGCTCCTTCACTTCTGGGTGATGTCAAGAACTTTTTGATACCCCCTCGTATACTATATTTGGCTTCTTCTGGACAGTGACGTATTGGCACAGCGGTTGTTCCCTCGCCTTGCACCAATGAAATTCGGTTCAATTCTGTGCACGACCGGGCTTTATGTGCAATGGTTTATCACGATCCATGCATACTTTCGCAGGTTTTCTCAGGGTTCTCTGGTTTCCTCCTGCTTTCAAAATCGGTGATCAGTTGTTTCGGTTATCAAAAACTTCCTTGACCCGATGGTTTTGGGGAGCTGCATTGAAAAATGATGTTACAGTCTAAGTGTGGACAGGTTTGCGCTATAAATTGGCAGCACCCTAGTTGATACGACCTGATTCTGATGATTCACCAGCAGCAAAATTACAGCGCTTTGAGCCATTTGGAAAAGGCGCTATATAAATACTGATTATTATTATTATTAAACTGGCGCAGCTTTTACGCACGCGTATGTATCTTCTGCTGTTCAACGGTTGTGTGTATATGCCAGCGCCGCGAGTAGGCGCGCACGTTATGTGCTGCAATTAGTAGAAAACGCGGTTACGTCACTGTCTCGTGGTGGCCAAATAGACTATAGCATGTCTTCAGACCAGGCGCTAATCAATTTGTAAATACTACTGAACAACGGTCACATCATATATACAGGGCCAGGGATAACAGAGCCAGCCCATGACAATTAATTCCTATTCAAGCACCATCCTTCATTATACATTTGCATTTCGATATCAACCAGGACCACCACAAGTGTAACTTACTCTACCTAGTGATGAAGCTTGATTACTATATAAGTTAAAAGTTTAACGGGTTCGCCGTCGGACAACCCTGCTAAAGTTCTTTACAGCTTCAAACGATATTTACAGATCAGTGACCGCACTACTGTGCATTAGACTTGTTGTAGTCTATAGTAGGCAAGGGGCATTCTCTACGTTATTTCTATTGGTCAAAGGGCAGTCCTTTGAAGGTTCTATTAGAACCAAATTTATATATAGTAGGCCAGTGGCAACCTACGTGTTGAGCTCTTTTTAGAGCCACCATCTCTGTTCAGTGTGAAAGCGGCAATCCATCTGAACGGCTCTATTCAGAGCCATCAATTCTTTCACTAGTAAGAAAGGGCACCTACTCTCAAATCATCAGGCAAGGGGCTGCCCAAATGATGATAACAAGAGAAGTGGCAATCTCTATGTTTTGTTTAATATTATAATAATTTGGTCTTGAAGAAGTCAGAACTAGTCCTAACGAAAGCTTGACAGATTAAAACTTGTTCGACGGCGAACCGTGAATACCCGCCGTAAAAAACCTATCTTACAACTTAATTACTATGTTGGGACAGTTACTAAATCAACCTATCATTTGTCAATTATCTGGGTGGGGAAACAATATGACATCTGTTCATTCCTGAAAGGCCCAAACTCGTTCGAAATCTGGTCAAAAGACATAAGAGTCACTACTTGAGAAAGTGTGTAAAATGTGTAAACTCCTTCGGGCAACATAATTCAAGCCCACAAATCCATGCTTTCCTTATTTATCTTCAGCCATTGCCACCAATACAGTCCACCAATATCATATTATTAGCCTAATTCTATCAATATTAGTTTTCAAGATATGTTCATATTTTGATAGTCGATTCATAAACCTCTCATGCATTCAAATTCACACCGACACACAATGTCCACAACACAGGTATGTGTATTTGTCTTTTAATATGTTCCATTTGTCTCTAATCTTTATGTTTTAAGGTCCATCAGAGGAAACAATTGTTGAAGAGCATTGTAAGTTATTATTTTTACAAATTGCAAAATGTATTAGCCGGACTAGGAAACCTGTTTACAATGTTGGGACAGTACCTACATTCGTCAATTAAAAAACTGGTGATAATAATCAACAAATGGCGCAGTTTGGTTGTTTATTCCACTGCCTGACATCGCATCCTTAACTTGACACAACATTTTAACAACATAGTAACACAAATCTGGCCATTATTTAGGAACATTTTTCTTTTAAACAGGCTTCTATAATGATATTCCTAGACAAATGCGCGCGCAGAGTGCACAAATTTGCCATTTTTGTCTCGCCTGATGTAATCAGAAAGAGACTATGTTATCACTATTTCTGTCCGGCGTATGGCATGGCGTATGGCGTCTGCCGTGTGCTAAGAAATACCTTTGTGACGCGATATCTGGAGATCCGTAAGGCCTATCTTGATGGGACTTTGTGGAGGGAAGGAGGTGGTGCGTTCTGTTGCTGATTGATTTTTCAAGGTCATCGGAGGTCATTCAAGGTCATCGGGGTCAAATATGCTTATAACTTTTGTGACGCGTTGTGACGAGATATCTAGAGATCCGTAAGGCCTATCTTGATGGGACTTGATGTCAGGGAAGGGGGTGGGGTGTTCTTTTGCTGATTAGATTTTCAAGGTCATTGGAGGTCATTCAGGTCATCGGGGTCAAATATGGGGTCAAATAAGATCCGTAAGGCCGATCTTGATGGGATTTGGTGGAGGGAAGGGGGTGGTGTGTTCTTTTTGCTGATTAATTATTCAAGTCATCGGAGGCCATTCAAGGTCATCGGGGGTCAAATACGGGGTCAAATAGATCAGTAAGGCCTATCTTGATGGGATTTGGTGGAGGGAAGGGGGGTGGTGTGTTCTTTTTGCTAATTAAATTTTCAAGGTCACCAGAGGTCATCGGGGTCAAATATGGGGTCAAATAGATCAGTAAGGCCTATATTGATGAGATTTGGTGGAGGGAAGAGGAGTGGTGTGTTCTTTTGCTGAATAAATTTTCAAGGTCATCAGGGGTCATTCAAGGTCATCGGGGGTCAAATAAGATCCGTAAGGCCTATCTTGATTAGATTTGGTGGAGGGAAGGGGGTGGTGTATTTTTTTTTGCTGATTAAAATTTTCAAGGTCATTGGAGGTCATTCAAGGTCAACTGGGGTCAAATAAGATCCGTAAGGCCTATCTTGATGGGATTTGGTGGGTGGAAGAGGGATGGTGTGTTCTTTTTGTTGATTAATAATTTCAGGGGTCAAATATGGGGTCAAATAGATCAGTAAGGCCTATCTTGATGGGATTTGGTGGAGGGAACGGGGGTGGTGTGTTCTTTTTCCTGATTAAATTTTCAAGGTCATCAGAGGTAATTCAAGGTCATTGGGGTCAAATATGGGGTCAAATAGATCAATAAGGCCTATATTGATGAGATTTGGTAGAGGGAAGGGGAGTGGTGTGTGCTTTTTGCTGAATAAATTTTCAAGGTCATCAGAGGTCATTCAAGGTCATCGGGGTCATAGAAGATCCGTAAGGCCTATCTTGATTGGGTTTGGTGGAGGGAAGTGGGGTAGTGTATTCTTTTTGCTGATTAAATTTGCAAGGTCATCAGAGGTCATTCAAGGTCATCTGGGGTCAAATAAGATCTGTAAGGCCTATCTTGATGGGATTTGGTGGACGGAAGAGGGATGGTGTGTTCTTTTTGTTGATTAATTTTTCTAGGTCATCGGAGGTCATCTGGGGTCAAATAAGATCCGTAAGCCCTATCTGTATGTGATTTGGTGGAGGGAAGGGGGTTGGTGTGTTCTTTTTGCTGATTAAATTTTCAAGGTCATCAGAGGTCATCTGGGGTCAAATAAGATCCGTAAGGCCTATCTTGATGGGATATGGTGGACGGAAGAGGGATGATGTGGTTTTTTGCTGATTAATTTTTTAAGGTCATCTGAGGTCATCTGGGGTCAAATAAGATCCGTAAGGCCTATCTTGATGTGATTTGGTGCAGGGAAGGGGGTTGGTGTGTTCTTTTTGCTGATTAAATTTTTCAAGGTCATCAGAGGTCATTCAAGGTCAAATAGGATCCGTAAGGCCTCTCTTGACGGGATTTGGTGGAAGGAAGCTGGATGGTGTGTTCTATTTGCTGATTAATATTTCGAGGTCATTCAAGGTCATCTGGGGTCAATAAGATCCGTAAGGCCTATCTTGATTATATTTGGTGGAGAGAAGGGTGTGGTGTGTTCTTTTTGCTGATTAATTTTTCAAGGTCATCTGGGGTCAAATAAGATCCGTAAGGCCTATCTTGATGGGATTTGGTGGAGGGAAGGGGGTGGTGTGTTCTTTTTGCTGATTAAATTTTCAAGGTCATGAGACGTCTTTCAAGGTCAAATATGGGGTCAAATAGATCAGTAGGGCCTATCTTGATGCGACTTGGTGGAGGGAAGGGGTGTATTCTTTTTGTTGATTAAATTTTCAAGGTCATTGGAGGTCATTCAAGATCATCTGGGGTCCCCCTAATATGGCTTGCCTCTTTTTGTCCCCCCCCCCCCCCCCCCCCCCCCCCGCCCCCCCCCCCCCCAAAAAAAAAATTGTGATGCTGGCACCGCCACTGCATAGTCCAAAGGGGGTGGGGTACCATCTAAACTTTGAAGGGCCATAAAGCGGAAACGATTCGTTTGTGTTCCGCACAATTTTTAGTACTGGGTATCATTTGAGCATCCCTTAAGGTATTACATCCCTTGCATTAACTACAATGCATACCTCTGTGACAGTGCTACATTGTATCATATGTTTCATCATCATTTCTTTCAAGTCACTTTTGATGAACAGGCGAGACGCGCCGTTCGAGAACCGCCTTGTTATACTAAATTGCCCATCATCAAAACCGGGCAAGGGGCAAATTGTCATTTATATGGGAATTAAGTAAATTTCTTACATTCTTCAAATAGGCGCAATTCACCACAAGTCAAGGAGGGGATCCCTTACCTGGTCCCTTGATTACCTTGATGAAAGTCACTGAAAGTCATATTCATTCATAAAAGGTATATTAAAAAAGTCATAGTAGTCATGAACTGAATTGCAGCCAGTATACAATAATACAATAATATCATAATCAATCAACAATATACACAAAATATAAGCAGATAGACAAAAATCTGTATCACTATTGATCTTCCTGGGCGAAAACCATTTTAGTTTAAGTGTAGGACAGAGTCAAGGAATGGTCTTATCCGGTTTAGCAGCAGTCTGTTGAATGTTTTTCGCTACAATGGATGACAGACATCCTCTGTAATCCTTCTCATATTACATACATCCCATGGATAATAATTTTTTTAAGAAACCACACTATTTCATTCCACCATGTGACCCCCTACCCCCTGTCATGCAATTTAGTATCACATTTCTTCATTAACCCCAAGCCCCTGCCTCCCAAACCATATTACACCATTATAATCCCATACTTTTAAGGAACCACACTACATGTATTTCATTCCACCTATAGTGACCCTGTTACGCAATTTATTAGTATCACATTTCTTTATTAACCCTGCCTCCCAAACCACATTACTTCATTACACCCCCTCGCCCCCGCCAGCCCTTCCCCACCCGCCCGCTGCCCGCCCACCGTCAACCCCGCCCGCCGTCCCACAGCCCGCCGTGCCGCTCCCCGTGCTTATCTCAACCCCCAAAGCCTAAATATTGACCATCTCCCGTAGCACAGTGTATTTCTCCGATATTTGCCCGCCAGCGTGTGTACGGTGTGCGTGGGTAGTGTGTGTGCGTGTTTATTTTGCATGGCGCACTACAACGTGTAATGTGTTACGCTGATGAAGCCATGGTAGAAAACATGTCCAGCTGTTCTGTGAGTACAGTCGAGAGTATTTATTTATCAATATAATTGTGGTGTTTTTTATTCTAGTACATGCCCATCTGCAACAGCCTTTTGTAAACTCATCATTTTGTGGTGTATACCAAAAAGTGCTGAGTGCCACTCAGACTTAAATAACTAAATGAATTGCCATTTATTTTCCATGTCTTTCTCTTCTTTACCATAGCTTTTGATGGTCCATCAACATCTACACAGAGGAAGAAGGCAGCTCCAGCTGCCAGTACGCCTTGTAAGTTATTTTTACTAATTGCAAACTGTATGAGCCAGATTTATAAGCCTGTTGGCTTAATCACTTACTGTTATAGGGTATTTGGTAAAAGATCTATAGATATGATAAGCAAAGTTATAAGCCTTTCATTGTAATGCAATATTAATGGGACCCAATAGACATACGTGTAGAAGGAGACAATTTAAACACTATGGGAAGGAGGCATGCTGATGTTGCTCAAGAAATCTTCTTTGTTCTTAGGGTGAGCAGACTGAGGAACTTTTTAGCATCCATGTATGGGTCTTGTAATAAAATATATGTTCCATTGTCTCTGTATTTTGAAGGGCGATCCAAAGAACCTGAACGTATACCAAAAGTGCGGAGTGACACTCGGACTTAGATAACTAAATGAATTGACATTTATTTTCCATGTCTTTCTCTTTACCATAGCTTTTGATGGTCCATCAACATCTACACAAAGGAAGAAGGCAGAGGCAACACATCCAGCTGTCAGTAAGCCTTGTTGTAAGTTATTTTTACTAATTGCATACTGTATAAGCCAGACTTAGAAGCCTGTTGGCTTTTATTCGTTTTTTATATCTATAGATCAAAAATGAATAAGGTCAATACAAGCATATGTTTTGTTTTTCGTAAAAATAGAGAAATCTATGCAAAGTGTTGATATGCTCACAATAGCACTCCCCTGCAGGGTTGTGTCATTATTCACACATCAACATCACCGCGTGTGCATTGATTTATCTAATTTATCTAGAAAAAACACATACGCATTAATTAACCTATAATTAACAATTTAATACTTATTTGGCCTCCACCTTCTTTTCAGTGGCGTAGCTGGGATTTTTTTCAGGGGGGGCAAGATTTCTGAAATTTTCGTAAAAGGTTGCCCCAATTTTTTTCCCAGTCACCCAAGTCGTGAATTTCACGTAAGTGGGGGGGGGGGGGTCAGGTTCAGAAAATTTTGCACGGTCAAAAAAAATCGCACAGTACATGCTACATACTACATGTACTATTTTGCCTTTTTGGAGTATTTGGGCTGAATATACCCATATATAACCGCCCGCCATCTCGGTCTTTTATCATTATTTTCTGATTTTTCATTTTTTTCCTCCTTTTAATTTTTAGCTTACTACAAGTAAGCTATAGCGACTCGAAGCGAAAGGTCACGGTATAGGTCAAGGGGAAAGTGCGACTGTGAAATATGGTTTTATCTTGGTCACACAAGTGGTATTTGTCGGGAAATGTACTTGAGATAGTGAAACAATATGATCGCATAAATATGTTATAAAATGGGCTTGATTGCCATTCGACAAAATAGGTAATTTTGCGTTATTTTCTTTATTGTCAAAATTGTATTGAAAATGCATGTGAAAACGCTATGATAGACAAGTTGATTAACAATGACACGCGTGTTCATGACGTACAAGCGTGATTGTCTTATTGTGATTGGTTTAACTACGAGAGATCATTATTATTCATGATACGAAATCAGCGGCAAAAATGGGTGGGGAGATCGTGTTTCGTTAATTGATGTTAATCGCTTCTGTATATATTCTTCAAACTATATCTCCGATTTCAGCGGCCAAAATTAATGGAAAATAATGTTTTCAAAGGTTTTTCATCATGAGGTGCTGTTAAAAATTCGCGAAAAAGAGTAAAACTTGCAAATATTGCCTTGCCAAAATGCTGAATTTGCGTGCATTATCGTGCGTAATATTTTTTATTACCCCCACCAGTTTGGTATCGTCTGCCATTGATAAAACTTGTGGACGAATGACATAAACTCAATGGGTAAAACACTTCCGGGTTTGGAGCTCGGGTCTTCGGAGGAAAATTTGCGGGGTTTTGATTGGTCATTGTGCACTGCCGAATGAATCTTCGGAAAAACGATAGATGCACCCAACTTCATCTTTTCTCGCTTCAAAATCGATCAAGTGGTTCAAAAGTTACGACGATGTGAAGAGTTCATCTTCAAATTTCCACCTGAAGATTTCGTCCGATAATGTAGCGAGTAGGTATGGTAGTAAATAATATTATATAGATTAATAATAATTAATAATATCGTAGACTTTAATTCATTTTCACCCGCAACTTTCATGATGAAATGTTCTTGTTCTGAGTACCCTAGGCTATACTTCGTATTGACAGCTTGGCCCATTACATGAGTGTGGCAGGCAACTCTGATGTCGTTTATGCACGTACGCCACTGCAGTGAGCATACAACATGCGGTTCATTTTCATTACGACATGATTTTGCCGTGAAATCGTGCACTTGGTAGAGGACTGATATGTATTTCACTTGAAAATGCAGTAGTTGTAATGTTTTGATGTAAATACTTGCTTAAAATCATCACTGAAACCAGACGATCGTCGCAATAATTTTTCTGTCGAACCGCCATCTTGTTTATAGTAACCGCCCACAACCTTCCCGATGCGCCCTATTTGGGCGCTTGTTCAAAGTTCGCCATTCATAAAATCATCGAAACCGTGCAATTAGACATGATGCGCCCAAAACAAATCTTTCTTTGCACATACGTTGGGCGTAAACTGGCTTAGGTTATTTTTAATTGCGATTGAGTTTTGTTATGATTCAATATTTTAGACAGAAATTATAATAAAATGCGTTGAGTTAATGAATTTCTTGGATAAGTTTCTTTAATTTACCATCCATACTGCATAATATAGGCACGTGCCTAATTAATTATTACTAGGCCGAAATTATAGCACTGCACTGGTCGTAAATGTAAACATTTTTTATGGGGAAAAGTAAAAATATTCCAATACAAATTAATTCGAACTTACTACTTCATGACTTACTTGTCCTTTTATTATGCCTTTAGTTTTGGTTCTAAATTTGTATTTATTATAGTGAAAACAAATAGTAATAGTTTTCATAATTTTTTGGGAGGGGGGTAGGGTTCTTTGTAATGACTTAATCCAAATTTCAAAATTGAATTTGCATAAAAATTAAAATCTTAATTGTTTAGGTAGGTAGGGGAACTTTATGTTACGGAACTTGCTTTTATTACTTCTTTAAACGTTACATTACTTTACGTTACATTACGTTTAATACTTTACGTTACGTTACGTTACTTTACGTTATGTTACTTTACGTTAGTTTACCTTAGGTTAATTTACTTTACGTTACGTTACGTTACTTTGCGTTACGTTACTTTACATTAGTTTACCTTAATTTACGTTACGTTACTTTACATTAGTTTACCTTAGGATAATTTACGTTACGTTACTTTACGTTACGTTACGTTACATTAGTTAACGTTACGTTACTTTAAGTTACGTTACTTTAGCCTAGGTTACTTTACGTTACGTTAGGTTACTTTGCGTTATGTTACATTACTTTACTTAGGCCTACACACACATCATTTCATTGGTGGGAGGGCACCAGTGGAGGCAAGCCTTCTGGCAGGGGATGCCGCCACCTAAATTACATCCCTGTGCTGGGATTTTTATAGGTAAATTGTATTTTTATCTCAATTTTTCTAATTGACTTTTCAAACTAATTATTTTATAATAATTATTAGGTTCCGATGAAGACATCGATGAGTCCATGGTTCCAGTGATTTAGCCTCTTTCTGAAGCAATACCTGGTATTCGTTCCTATATACCGCTCACAGCCTCCCACCATCAAGAAGAAGAAGTCAATGTTTCCCTTTCTGGCCCATCAACATCAGTCTCACTGGATATGGCTTCAGAGTCATCAAATCAAGCTGGTATGTATTTGGTAGAATTTTATAACACAATCATTCATAATACTAAATAAATTATGTCCCATGAATTATATAAATACTACGGTAATAAGTTGGGGGATTGAATGTTGTTGGATTTTTATTAAATAAATTGTATTTCTATCTCAATTTTTCTAATTGACTTTTCAAACTGATTCTTTTAGGTTCCGATGAGGAGTCCATGGTTCCGGTGACTGAGCCTCTGTCTGAAGCAAGACCTCGTATTCCTTCCTCTTTACCGCTCCCACCATCAAGCTCAAGAAGATTGAAATTGCAAAGTAACTAGAAGGACAGAGAATAAAACGAGCGGTACAAAACTCCAAGAAGTACTTAGACGGATTCTTAGAGTCACCCCGATTATTGGTTGACAAGCGTGTACGCCACAAGTGCATAAATCCAGCAGGAATACCGCAGTGGTATAATGGGAAAATAATCTCACTTCAAGAGGCAACAATTGATGGTGATAAAACTATATTTACAATCAAATATGATGAAGAAGCCTTATCTTCTGACGAACCTATAACAGAAGAGTTTCCCATACTAAAGGATCTCCGCAAGAAGGATCTAATAATTGTCGATTAAATTTGAGCCCCTCTCAAATATTTCTGATCAATCAATTTGAGCGACTTTCCTGATCAATTTGGTTACAGAAAATTATCCGCATTCTGTACATGCAACAATTATATGCCAAATATGATGCTAATTGATCAATGTGTTTAGTTCTGAAGATGAAAATAATATCAATTTAAGCAATTTTCTTATTAAAATAGCTTAGAATTAATATGCGAATTATACCAATTTATTGAAAGGACTTATGTAGATTTGTGCCAAATTTGATGGATATTGGTAAATGCATTTTAATGAATTGTATTGATGAGTAAACTTTAAATATATTCTTGTTAAAATGGCTAATTAGTATGCAAATTAGATCAACAATTGAATTCATACACTATGTTTATAGAGATTTATTGAAAGGGCTTGTGTTGATAATTATGTGTGACAGATATGAGGCCAATTATTCAAAGCATTTGGATCTGATAATAATTATATTAGCCATTTTCTTGTTGAAATAGCCAATTAATATGCAAATTTGATTATGCAAATTTGATTAATTATTCAAGCCACATTCACATGTTATACCAATTTATTAAGGATGTAGATATTGCTATCCTAATTTTGTGGATATTGGTATATTCTCATTTTTAACGCAATCATTAATGCATCTTAACGTATTGATTAAAATCGTTAAAATGGCTAATTGATATGCAAATTAGATCAATTAATCAATTCATATACAGTTATTTATTTTATAGAGATTTATTGAAAGGGCTTGTTTTGATAATTATGTGTGCCAAATATGGGGCCAATTCATCAAAGCGTTTGGATCTGACGATGAAAATAATGATATTAGCCATTTTCTTGTTAATATAGCTAATTAATTATGCAAATTTGATTAAATATTCAAGTGACATGATTATTTTATAGCAATTTATTGAAAGGACTAATATGTAGATAATTATCTGTGCCAATTTTGATGGACATTGGTATGTATTTTAATCTATTGATGTATAATACTTCGTTTTAGTCATTTTCTCGTTAAAATGGCTAATTAATATGCAAATTAGATCAAATATTCAACTCATACATTATTTTATAGAGATTTATTGAAAGGGCTTGTGTTGATAATCATGTGTGCCAAATATGAGGCCCATTGATCGAAGCGTTTAGATCCGACAACAAAAATTATATCTTAAAACATTGTATCAGTAGGCTAAGTAAAATACAATTATTTAAATATTTCTGGTCAAAATGCTTTTTGCCCCTTTGTTTACACAGTATTTTAAGTAATAATTTTGTACACGAAACACAACTTTTTAAATGGCCATACATTTTTAAAATAATTTTTAATTAATTATGCAAAAACAGGTTCTGATATTGAAATTAATCAACAGGAATTCATGATAAGACATTGTAATTTAAGTAATAATTCTGTACAAGAAATACCATTTTTTTCTTTTATGGCCATACATTTGTTAGTTAATTATTCAAAAACTGAAGCTCTGATATTGAAATTAAATAGGAAGTCATGATAAGACATTGTACCAAATTTTAAGTTGATATCATTTTTCTTTGATGTATTCTCGCTCTAGAATCAATGCAAAACCCTGCAACTATAATTAACACACAGTTTTGTGTGGCTTTTCAAATAATCCAAATAATTGATAGTATATACTGACTCATATCACCTGTACAGCATAAAACAAATATGCCACTATTATAGTATGTTCAGTCAAAGATGACACAATTACCTTTATTTTATGTAATCTTAACTGAAGCATATATAGAAGGGCAAATTTGCTTACACTGTGAATGCATAATATATATATACATGTATGTTTCATGTAAGGTATAATGTGGATTTGAGCTTTACATAATTTGTCATATGCTGGACAGATTAAAGTGGTTTATATATTATAGACATGTTTTATGAATCAGAATTGTAGTGAGCTTCTGCATCATTGATGCTCTCGTTTTTAGAGGGGCTGGGGGGCGGGGGCACAAATGGCCTTTTTCTGTCAGGGGGGGCATTTGCCCCCCTGCCCCCCCCCCCCCCCCCCTGAGCTACGCCACTGCTTCTTTTTCATGATAGAGATAGGAACAATTTAGCACAATATTCAACATGTTTTCAATACGTAACAGAGAGAATGAGTGTTCTTCATACAAACATAGTTTCATATTAGTTGGCAAAAGATTCAGATGATGACCTGGGTCTTTATATGGATATGAAATATAAGTTACGTTTCACTACTAACTGGTTGCTTCATCAAACTGGCAGGTGATTTTGATAAACGAGTCTCGAATTTGTCCCAACCGCCCCTCCACCATAAAAAATGAACGGTCCCTCAATTAATATAAAAATAGCCAAATTGCGCAAATTATAGTACTTTTAAGGAACCACACTATCTCATTCTCATTCCACCTCGTTACCCTCTCTGTTACGCATTTAGTATCACATTTCTTAATTAACCCCTGCCTCCCAAACCACACTATTTCATTATACCCCCTCGCCCGCACCCGCTTCCCTTGCCCACTCTTCGCCCCGTGATCTCAACCCCTTAGGCCTAAACCTTAACCATCTCCCGTAGCGCAGCATATTTCTCCGATATTTGCCCTCCCGCCTGTGTAGGGGTGCGTGGGTGTAGTGCGTGTGCGCGTTTATTTTGCATGGCGCACTACGACTCGTTATGTGTTACGCGCACCGACTATGGTTACAGTACGCGTAGAGATAAACAAACATGGTCCGTAGAAATAGTCTGAAAAGCCCTGGATTTGGGCTGTGTACAGTTTTCGGCCATTTATTGCTTATAACCTGTCTCATGACATGACATCATCTAGTATCAGTGCAACATTCACGGCTTTTAGATGTAAAATGAGAGAGCCTTTTCAGGATACATACATACATACAACATTGCACAAATTATAGTAAGATTATAATAATACTACAGCCTGGTCACACAAAATTACAGCATCCAATCATAACCTCAGTTTTTATTATTAAAAACTGTCACTGCATCAAAAATCCTATTAGAGTACAGTCCAACCCCAGTTATCCAACCCTCTTTTACCCGGATAGCTTTAATGATCCCAAAGAAAATAAGGTTTTTTTACAGCCTAATCACCTTATTTCACAGAAGGCCATCTTTTGATATCAGTAGTGCTGTTTTAGTGCTTATATAATACATTGTCACTTTATATACCTTCATTCAAAACCCTTCTATTGTCCAAATTTGAGTGCTTCAGGACAGTCAATACAGAATTACACATAATTCGCTTAAATCCAGATTTTCCATTTATCCGGACATTGCTTGGTCCCATCATGTCTGGATTAACTGGGGTTGGACTGTAATTATAGATATTTTTGCTTTCATTTCAGCTGGTGATAGCGATGCACAATACCCTCAAGGATTACAAGCTGTCAGTCATATGGATTACAATGACCTGACATATAAATTTGTAACACTGTTTGATGAAAACAAGGTTCTTTTCAATAAAGCTAAATGGCTATGTAAATCCGGTAAGTATTTATCATAACAAAGTTGTAATCTCTAGCCACCAATCAAGTTTAAGTCAAATCGCAGAGAGATGATTTCCCAACTTTCCTCAAGTCTTATTGATATACCTGTAGACGTCGATCCCTTTAGTTCATTCGGCTGCTATTATATCATCTTTAAAAATTGTGGACCAAATCGAGAGACTCAATTCAAAAAGCTTCATAAGGACTGAGCATGCACATTTATGCCCAGTAAAACAAAGAAGAAGCCCAATTGGAGTTGCAGTGCCGTGGAAATAAATCGCACAACAAAATCTTATTGTACAACACGGCATGAAACCTCTGGTGCACTGTGCTGGCATGATGGTGCATGAATTATAGCTCATGTTTTACTAATGAATTTATTAGCGCACAGTTTTGGAACTGTATATTTTTCCATTCTTCACATTGATCACCCTCGCAAGGGCCGTGTGTAAATAGTGAAAACTGGAGGGATTCAGATTATTTGATATACCTCATAACTTCTCATATCATTCTGCCTCACATAATTTTCTTTTTCAAAACCATTAAGCTATAGGGCCTATGTGTCTACCAATGATTTATAGTATTTACACGTGTCCTTGTTGTTCCAATCGCAGACCTGAAACTGCATGATCTTCAGTTGAAAACGCTAAAACAAACCCTGAAAACAGTGTACAATTGGTGTAAAATAGCTCAAATTGAGCTGAAAACAAAAGAAAACATGTAAGTTTAAGCTATAACAAAATATTAGCTTAAAATCTGAAAGGTTTCATGTCTGCAATCACTTTTGAGAAGGCTTTTATTATGTATTGACATTTTTATATTAATTTGTGCTGATTAACATGAGGGGGAAAGTTGTTTTTTAATATTTATATATTTGTGTTTATTAATATTTTCATTGTAATGTTCATTTTTAATTATTAGATCACGAAACAGGGTATGGTATTCCATTTGAAAAGATACTGAAGGTGGATCCTCCTAACTTCATTCTGTGGTTAGAAAAGTGCCAACTACTTGGTCCACACAACGTAGAACATGCATACCATTTGATGTGTAAATTGGGACAAGATAAGCTAGCTAAAGAAATTGATGAGTACGTCAAAAGGCATAAAGATGATAAGCTACATGTCCAGGTGCCAAATGGAACTAAGGGTAAGCAAACTTAAACACAGAGCCCCTTCCACTTGGATCATCTGCAGGCTTCAATTATTGGTTTATATAAAAAATTAGGTTCATCAGTGGCTGACCATGGACAATTTGGATGAAGAATTAGGATCAAGGACTATGATGAACGGCATTTTTATGAGAAATTTCACTGTAGACAAACACTAAATGCCTGTGATACTGATAGTATAGTAAAAGCTATATCACTTTTCCATAACACGAGGCGAAGCTGGGTGATGGAACAATCCAAATTGGACTGTGACCGAGTGATATAGTTTTACTATTGTACAAACAATAGGCATGCATGTTTGTTTTATACATAAAATGATATCACAAATATATTTCAAGTCATGTGATAGTTGACCCGTTGGCTTGTTACGGTAGGGGCGAGGTTCCCATTCAAGCGACCTTGGTTTGATTCTCCCTAATTTGACCCATCTTTCACCTCTGATAGTTTTATTCCCAAAACCACATCGCCTGGGTAAAGGTTAATGGCTGGTTGAATAGGTGGGAACGAACGGTCAATTAAAACTAAGGCATACCTTTAAGGTAGAGGAAAGCTCAAGGTATGAGCAGGGAAAGCGCGATCCTTTTTTCTATATTGTTAAAAGGAGTGACAAAGGATCGGTGATTAACATCTCACTGAATGAGTACTTGAAGTACCCATTCAGTGAGATGTTAATCAGAATAGTGGTAACTTGATTCTATATGTGACCACAGTCACATCAAAAGGGTGTTTTTGTCACCATAACGCATTTAAAGATATTGATTAAGTAAAGCTTGAAAAAACATAAGAAATAAAAAGGAATTAGCACATAATATTCCACATCAGAATCAGAATGCATTATCAATTGTATCAAGGTATTATTTTCAAGCTTTAAAAATGTACTTTTTCATGAAAATTAAATCTAAATTTTCATATCGAATGGGAAAAGCCCTCATGAGGTCTCACACCACCACATCAGTTCCCTATTCCTTTGTTTGTGTTGATTGTGTTCACCTTTAGAGCTAACTGGTTCATTCAAATCATTGTTTTTATTGAAGATCAAGATGTCTTCTGCTTAAAATCAATCATTTTGTGTGGGGTATACCCGCTACGGGCCAATGATATCTATCTTAGGTACGACGGGCTGTCTATATCCGAAGGGATTTTAGCTCTAAATTGGTGGAAACTGTGAAATCGTGTAAAATGATACCATTCAAGTAAAAGCTAGAGATTTCGGGCCTAATGTGGAGGAAATAACCTATGCCAAATTATGAAACATTTAGGTATATTTACAGCACTTTTTACCTTTTCTAGGATGTTAAATTTAGACTTATGGTGGGGTCTATCATAATTTCGAACACTGTCAGATATTGCCAAAATGCAAAATATTATTTGCTAGTGTGCACTCATAAATAAGAGTCTTGGCGATGTGACAAATTTGTTTTAAAATGTTATTGTTGTGATTTGTTTCAGCTAATGGTGTATTTTCAACAAAAATAAAATATCCAGGTGACATACCTCAACGAAGTATGAAAGATGTTGATCAAATCAAAGGTACTCTCAGCGAAAGATACGGATGTCCAAAGTGGTCAATCGGTTTCATGGGAATTATCCATGGAAGTATTGTGCTAGTGTTTCAACTACCACTTCAATGGTCAGAAAATACCCCTAAAGGACGAGTTCAAATTGATGTTCTAGGAAGATTAAAAGATGACGTTTCACAAAGAACTGATTGGTTAAAACAGTGCGGTGCTATTGGAATACACATCGAAGGAGATGACTATGTAGATCTTTCTCATGCAGGTAAATTATTTTCTTCTATCAGGACAAAGAACAACACTACAAATCAGTAACTTCAAGATAGACATACATCAATGTGATGCAATCAAGCAATATGGGTCTGAAGTAAAAATATAAGCGGATAGATGCATCGTGCAGTCTTAAAAATACACAAGCATTGAGAAATTTGGGCGATATATAATAACCGGCATTTGGGCCAATTGAAAATATTTAACATAGAGCATGTTTCTACTGGGGAACTTAACGTTAATCAATCGGTAAGTTTGCCCAGTAGAAACAGCCAGATAACGTTAGTTAACGGTAAGTTTTGTAACGGCGAAAGCTTTCACAAACCAGGTTTGTTACCGGTAATTTATGGTAACTTTCCCAGTAGAAACCGCCAGCGATTTTACGCATTGTGAGGCAGTCTCTTTCAGGTGGGGCGACATTGTTTGGTATAACAAAAGGTCAAATGTCGTGGCCCATTGACAAGGCGGTAACTTTTTGCGAGTAGAAACAGGGGGGATTGAATACTTGCAGTTAAATCTTACCGGTAAAACTTACTGTTAACTATTTGCAGTGCCCTAGTAGAAACACGCTCATAGTGAGTAAACGCACAACAACTCTGGGAACGGGATTCGCAGAATTTTTAGAGATGAGTTTAGCTTATAAGCTTACAAACCTCGTTAAGTATAAAAATACGGACCACAGTGTTCTGTAAACATAACAACAGTTCCAGGGTGGCAGCGTAGGGGGATTGCAGAGCAGGCGGATATGCGCTACATGTTTATAAAAATCGCAATTTTGTTGATAAATTGAAATTGCTTTCTTCTGTGAATATAAAGCCCTCACAGTAAGATGTGAAAGAAGGTTGTTGTAGGTAGTTGTTCTTCAAAAAAACAAAGCCAGCTCCAATAATTATACGAAATTAGTGAAGATAACATGGTGGAATGCTGCATGACTAGCATGGCAAATATGTATTATAATACATATTTAATTTACCATCCCTTTTCATAAACCCTATACCCCGGCCCTAACCAGGACAATTTTGATATAGAAACACCAGGACGGTCGCGCGTTGGCTCACTTATAATACTATAAAACGACGTCCATCAGTTACTCGTTCGCGCAGTATAACCCATGCTCACTATTTTAATATAAGGTTTGGTTTATTACCATCGGGATTTGTCCGCACCGTGCGCTTGGAGATAGACTTATACAAGTATTAATATAGCATTGGGGGAGGGGGGCTAGGGTTAATAAAACGCTTTTTTTTGGTACTATACAACCCTATCCAGGTTTGTAACAAGGATCACATTTTTCACATGGAAGGGAAAACACACACTAATGTGCCGGGAATCGATCCGGGAACCCTCCGGACGTCGGCTCATTGTCCCACCCACAAAGCCACAACCCTCATCTACTCGTTTTTGCAGTATATTATGCAAAAACATTAGGCTCGGTTGATTACGTCATCGAAAACCGTATGTGCTTGGAGAGAGGCTTGCACTTAGTATTAATTTAGCATTGGGGAGGGGGGTGTAGGGTTAATAAAATGATTTTTTTGGGGTACCATACAGAAACCCTATCCAGGTTTTTAATCAGGATCACATTTTTCACCTGGAAGAGAAAACACACACTAAATCGCCGGGAACCGGCCAGGAATCAATCCAGGAACCCTCTAGACGTCGGCTCGTTGTCCCACCCACTTTAACCCTAACCGCACTGAATCTCACTAAATCTCACTGCCAGAAACTATCTCCAGGCACGTGCTGCTGCATTGCCGCGATGACGTCACCTACCGCGGGCATATGTGGCCACGGAGTTTGTGGCCGCATATGACCTAGGGGGTTAGCTCAGTTGGTAGAGGGACAGACTTGGGTGCGGATGGTCCGGCGATCGAATCCCGGGGGGTGCTGGGTGATTTTTCGGGTCAAAAAAATAGCACTTTTCCCCCCCTCCCCCCGATACGCACAAAAAACTAGCTTTACTGGCTAGGGTTAATAAATGTCAATTTTTGATGAGCAATAACCCTAACCGCACTGAATCTCACTAAATCTCACTGCCAGAAACTATCTCCAGGCACGTGCTGCTGCATTGCCGCGATGACGTCACCTACCGCGGGCATATGTGGCCACGGAGTTTGTGGCCGCATATGACCTAGGGGGTTAGCTCAGTTGGTAGAGGGACAGACTTGGGTGCGGATGGTCCGGCGATCGAATCCCGGGGGGTGCTGGGTGATTTTTCGGGTCAAAAAAATAGCACTTTTTCCCCCCTCCCCCCGATACGCACAAAAAACTAGCTTTACTGGTTAGGGTTAAGCGGCATTAGTGTAGTAGAGGACACCTGAATTATATAGGGATTAAATGAACAAATATAAACATTTTAAAGTACTTTTTCTCATAAACAACCTTCAAACATTCCAAATGTGTTTTTCGTTGGAAGAAAAAAGTCCTAATTGTTCACAAAAACAACAAGGGAAAACTGACGAAATCACTCTTTTTCCTGGTCACCTTCGAACCCAGATATCAAATATCGCACATTCAATTCTGATCGGACATTCAATTCTCCCAACATGAACAGCCAATAGGAACAGTTCAACAATACTGCGTCAACTTTTTAACCAATCAGAGATCGCATAAAAAGATTGTTGGGCTCGAGAATTTAAACCAAGATGGCGGCCTGCGCTGTTTTCATGCACTATTTATCGCTTTTATTTCACTTTTTTGACATCAATCCTGACAAAATATGAACATCTTAAAATTATTTTCTTGCAACGAATTGTATATTGCATCCAATCATGTGAGTTTTTACATTTGTAATCACGTTTTTGAACTTTTACTGCATAAAAATGGTTGCTTTTCATGGAGCATTTTATAAGAAGCTTGTTGTTTTACCCAGTAATTTCCCTCAATACTCAAAACCCTGCCCTCTTTCCAAAATGTAAACCTTGTTTTATAGAGGGTTGTGGAGCTATAATACTAATAGCTTGTTAAAATTGTTTTGATGCATCACAATGATGATACAGTTACTTATAATCCCTATATTATAGCTCAGGTGTCCTCTCGTACACTAATCAGGGGTGTGCCACTGAGCTTGCCGATCGGGTCCACTTTTAAATTGAACTTAGTCAGCATAGAATTGATGGCGCTATACTGATAAGGCGTGATTGTAGCAGGGATTGTAGCAGACGATGGTAGACACGAACGGTCGTTAATTTTGAATTTCCATTACTTTCAATGTAACAATGGATTTTGCCCGGGATTTTGATTATATGACCCCATAACATTCATCACACGTTGGAACTTAATTATTTCATCCAAAAACCGCTGGAGTTGGATAACCAACTCCAGTGTCGGTATCATTTTTTGACAGCAAGCTGTGTGTAAATCTACCGCATGCACAGCGCTACCAATTCTATGCTGACTAATACGCCGGTCACCGACGCATTCCAGACGATTATCATAATTTATTCAAATATTCAAAAGGACCGTTTTCGCTATGTGCGTTAGTATACGACTTTACTATCCCAAAATTAATAGTATCCCTACACTAATGCCCACTAAGCCACAACCCTCAGCTACTCGTTCGTGCAGTATATCGCACTCACCATCACACTAGGAGATAGGCTTACAATTGGTTTATTAATGTTAAAATATTATTTAACATCACCAAGAATTTGTTATTCTAAAATAATGACCATTTTCATTTCAACAATAATTGAAATTTATGAATGTTAGGCTATATATCAATGTCAATATACTAAAGTAGTATGTCGTAGGCCCAACTAGGAAATCTTGATGTTACAGATACTGTCATGAGGCAAAAAAATTGACTTGCCCTTTCAGGGCCAGAGTCTGGGTCGGACGGTCGGATTTTTTGTTTGTTGTTGAAAATTTACTGTACAAAAACACGGTTTAAAGGGGGGGAAAATGATTTTTTTATTTTTATTTTTTTTAAACAAGCAGATACTCAAAAACATATTCTGAGTTACAGAGGGATATGAATCCTAATTACTTCAAAATCATGGTTTTTAGAGTGAAAATAGAGTAAAAATAGATTGTTCGCTAATGAACAATCTATTTTCAACCATAAGTTAAAAGTTTAACGGGTTCGCCGTCGGACAAGTTTTAATCTGTCAAGCTTTCGTCAGGATTAGCTCTGACTTCTTCAGGACCAAATTATTATAATATTAAACAAAACATAGAGATTGCCACTTCTCTTGTTATCATCATTTGGGCTGCCCCTTGCCCGATGATTTGAGAGTAGGGGCCCTTTCCTACTTGTGAAAGAATTGGTGGCTCTGAAAAGAGCCGTTCATGGGTACATTCCTTTTCTAGATGTCAAAGTACAGCGAATTGAATCTGGTTTGAGCTTCTCGATCTACAGAAAACCCACACACACTGATCAGTATCTCCATTTTACATCCAATCATCACCTATCGGCAAAAAATAGCGTCGCCAACACGTTGGTATACAGAGCTCTGAATCTATGCGACAATGAACATCGCAATAATGAGTTAAAACACATTGAAAAAGCATTGAATAAGAATGGCTATCCCTCGAAACTCGTACACAAAGCTATTAGAAGACAAAGTGCTAATGTAAGCCAGGAAAAGATAGTGGAAGATGACTACAAAGGTATCACGTTCATGCCATTTGTCAAAGGTGTCTCAGACAAAATTTGCCGATTCTTAAATCGTGCCGGTGTTAAAACTTGCTTCACCAAATCGACCAAACTCAGAGATATTGTCAGCAAACCTAACGATCCTATGCCCAAGGGTCGTTCACCTTGCGTGTATAGCATACCATGTAGTTGTGGTGAACAATATATTGGTCAAACCAAAAGGCCTTTAAAGGTCAGATTGTCTGAACACAAAAGAGCTACATTACTAGGCAAGAAAGATAGCTCGGCACTAGCTGAACATGCGTGTGAAGAAGGTCATGAACCACTCTGGAACCAATCCAAAAGCATTGCACAGGTTTCCAATCTTAGTATGCGGCTTATTCGTGAAGCTCTAGAGATCAGATTCAATGAATCATCTACAATCAATAGAAATGACGGCAAGGATATCAGCCGCATGTGACGCTCTCTATTTTCCTACAGTATCAATCAATCCCGCCAATCGATTACAGTCTTGTAATTGTTTCAGCCAGGTCCGCAATGAACCATTATATACCCTACTCAAGTTCGTTACAGCGTCAAACGATCTTTACAGATCAGTGACCGCACTACTGTGCATTATACTTTTATAGTCTGTAGTAGACAAAGGGCAGTCTCTACATTATTTCCATTGGTCAAGGGGCAGTCCTTTGGAGGTTCTATTAGAACCAAATTTATATATGGTAGGCCAGTGGCAACCTACGTGTTCAGTGGAAGCGGCAATCCATCTGAACGGCTCTTTTCAGAGCCACCAATTCTTTCACAAGTAGGAAAGGGCAACCTACGTGTTCAGTGGAAGCGGCAATCCATCTGAACGGCTCTTTTCAGAGCCACCAATTCTTTCACAAGTAGGAAAGGGCACCTACTCTCAAATCATCGGGCAAGGGGCAGCCCAAATGATGATAACAAGAGAAGTGGCAATATCTATGTTTTGTTTAATATCATAATAATTTGGTCCTGAAGAAGTCAGAGCTAATCCTGACGAAAGCTTTACAGATTAAAACTCGTCCGACGGCGAACCCGTTAAACTTTTAACTTATATTATGAATACCCGTCGTAAAAGCCTATCTCACAATTCTATTTTCAACCCTTAATAATATGCAAAGCATGCTAAACTAGGTATAACTGACTGATATATATAATAGCATGGTGGTCATGGGTTAAGTGTAGGTTAATGCTTGGTTGGGGAGATGGTGGATGGTCTTGTAAAGCATGTAGCCAGCTGGACTGGTGATACGGCCACGCCCCAACAGGTGGCAACAGGTAGTTCCTGGTAGATTTAAATCCCAAGTTGGTTGTGTAGGTTCTCTTGATGCCCATCAGACCTCCAGATATTATTATTTTTCTTTAATTTATATTTTGATGTTGCTCTCTATGTTTGGGCTTTTATCTTATTTTTATGTCACTTTCATTGGCATTTTTAACCTCTGCCTATTTGTGTTTCTTGTTTTATGCCTATTTTCTGAGTTGCAGTGAACCAATTGATTGGCCTTTCAGAGCTCTCTTTCGAGAGTTACCAGTTTGATTTTTAATCACTCTGGTCATTAACCTTGTTAATGTCTGTTGGGCTATTGTTCACATTTGCGCTTTATATACAAAATAATACAAAAGACCTCGCAAAATGAGGGTGGAATAAGTGGGTTTTTAACATGTTCTTAAATTGAGTCATTGATGAGGCATGCCTGATGTGACGCGGTAAATTGCTCCACAAAAATAGGCCGGAGGCATGAAATCCTTTCTTGGCGGTAGTGAGACGAGTTTTAGGTATAGTGAGAATCCTAGTGTCAGAGGCAGAACGAAGACCACTTCTTTTGGGCACATATGTACTAGTAAGGTCCTTAAGATAAGAAGGCGCGCCATCATCATCATTATATCCAACTTTTCAATAAATAGAGGGTCTCTAAGAAAATCAAAAGAAAACTGGGTTGAAATTATTGTGAGCCTACTATTATAAAACAAGATTTTCTTAAATGATCTATGATAAGCAAAGTTAAGAAGCCTGTCATTGCAATGTAATATGAATGGGACCCAATAGACTTAGGAGGAGAAAATTAAAACACTATGGGAAGGAGGCATGCTAATGTTGCTCAAGAAATCTTCTTTCTACTTAGGGTGAGCAGACTGAGGAACATTTTAGCATCCATGTATGGGTCTTGTATTAAAATATATGTTCTATTGTCTCTATGTATCTGTATTTTGAAGGGCGATCCAAAAAACCTGAACGTAAGCCTTTTCTCTGAATTTATACAATAGTCATATATCATTTCTTTGGTGGATGGTTTCTTTAAAAGTTCCAGTCACTGCATCCCACCTGTAAGAGTCCTTTTTAAACTCATTATTTTGTGGTGTATACCAATTTTCCCAAAGCGATGTGTGGCCCTCAGATTAATATTACTACATGTATTATTATTTTTAACTTGGCTTGCTCAAATGTTGTGCCTTCTCCATGGAAAGAAATCTTCTGTTAGAATATTTAGCAAAGCCTTGTTGCACTCTGTGTAGCAATCCACAAGATGGTGTTATGTTGTGCTGATTGACACTCAGACTTAAATGAAATAATATTTATTTTCCATTTCTTTCTCTTCTTTACCATAGCTTTTGATGGTCCATCAACATCTACACAGAGGAAGAAGATAGAGGCGACACCTCCAACTGCCAGTAAACCTTGTAAGTTATTTTTACTAATTGCAAACTGTATGAGACAGACTTAGAAGCCTGTTGGCATTGTAATGTAATATTAATGGGACCCAATAAAAATAGGAGGAGAAAATTAAAACACTATGGGAAGGAGGCATGCTGATGTTTCTCAAGAAATCTTCTTTCTACTTAGGGTGAGCAGACTGAGGAACTTTTTAGCATCCATGTATGGGTCTTGTAAAAAATATATATGTTCCATTGTCCTATGTTTCTGTATACCATAAGTGCTGAGTGACCCTCAGACTTAAAGGTAGATGTTCCGATTGCTGGCCCGATTTTCAACTTGATGTTTTCTATTTTACATGAAAGGTCATCCTTAAAATTGTCGCATTCCAAAGTTTGAGTTGCATAAATCCAATGGTTCTATTTTTAGAAGCACAAGGTCACAAATATTTGCCCATTGAGTCCTACACAAACTGGTTGGTGGTTAACCACCTTCCTTTGGCAGTAATTCACCACATTTTAGCCTATAATTTCTAAATGGAACATTTCTGGCCCCTAAGATTTTACAGACATAATGAGAAAAATATGGGGATTCTTCTGATATCAAAATATTTTGATGTGAAAAAAAATCATACGTCCAAAAAAGTGATCGGAACATACACCTTTAAATAACTAAATGAATTGCCATTTATTTTCCAAGTCTTTCTCTTCTTTACCATAGCTTTTGATGGTCCATCAACATCTACACAGAAGAAGAAGATAGAGGCTACACCTCCAACTGCCAGTAAACCTTGTAAGTTATTTTTACTAATTGCAAACTGTATAAGCCAGACTTAGAAGCCTGTTGGCTTAATCACTTATGTTCTAGGGTATTTGGTAGCTCACCCTCATTCCAAATAAAAATTGTTAGTTTATAATATAGTCACCTTCAAGATCTCTGCTGGTGCATACTTAAACTGTGATACGGCCACGCCCCAACAGGTGACAACAGGCAGCTCCTTTTAGATTTAGTTCCTAAGTTTGTTGTGTAGGTTTTCTTGATGCCCATCAGACCTCCAGATATTATTATTTTTCTTTAATTTATATTTTGTTGTTGCTCTCTATGTTTGGGCTTTTATCATATTTTCATGTCACTTTCATTGGCATTTTTAACCTCTGCCTATTTGTGTTTCTTGTTTTATGCATATTTTCTGAGTTGCGTTGAACCAATTGATTGGCCTTTCAGAGCTCTCTTTCGAGAGTTACCAGTTTGATTTTTAATCACTCTGGTAATTAACCTTTTTAATGTCTGTTGGGCTATTGTTCACATTTGCGCTTTATATACAAAAAACCCACAAAAAAACCCTCGCAAAATGAGGGTGGAATAAGAGGGTTTTTAACATCTTCTTAAATTGAGTCATTGATGAGGCATGCCTGATGTGACGCTGTAAATTGCTCCACAAAAATGGGCCGGAGGCATGAAATCCTTTCTTGGCGGTATTGAGACGAGTTTTAGGTATAGTGAGAATCCTAGTGTCAGAGGCAGAACGAAGACCACTTCTTTTGGGCACATATGTACTAGTAAGGTCCTTAAGATAAGAAGGCACGCCATCATCATCATGATATCCAACTTTTCAATAAATAGAGGGTCTTTAAGATATCAAAAGAAGACTGGGTTGAAATTATTGTGAGCCTACTATTATAAAACAAGATTTTCTTAAATGATCTATGATAAGCAAAGTTAAGAAGCCTGTCATTGCAATGTAATATGAATGGGACCCAATAGACTTAGGAGGAGAAAATTGAAACACTGGGAAGGAGGCATGCTGATGTTGCTCAAGAAATCTTCTTTCTACTTAGGGTGAGCAGACTGAGGAACATTTTAGCATCCATGTATGGGTCTTGTATTAAAATATATGTTCCATTGTCTCTATGTATCTGTATTTTGAAGGGCGATCCAAAAAACCTGAACGTAAGCCTTTTCTCTGAATTTATACAATAGTCATATATCATTTCTTTGGTGGATGGTTTCTTTAAAAGTTCCAGTCACTGCATCCCACCTGTAAGAGCCCTTTTTAAACTAATTATTTTGTGGTGTATACCAATTTACCAAAAGCGATGTGTGGCCCTCAGATTAATATTACTACATGTATTTATATTTTTAACTTGGCCTGCTCAAATGTTGTGCCTTCTCCATGGAAAGAAATCTTCTGTTAGAATATTTAGCAAAGCCTTGTTGCACTCTGTGTAGCAATCCACAAGATGGTGTTATGTTGTGCTGATTGACACTCAGACTTAAATGAAATAATATTTATTTTCCATTTCTTTCTCTTCTTTACCATAGCTTTTGATGGTCCATCAACATCTACACAGAGGAAGAAGATAGAGGCTACACCTCCAACTGCCAGTAAACCTTGTAAGTTATTTTTACTAATTGCAAACTGTATGAGGCAGACTTAGAAGCCTGTTGGCTTAATCACTTACTGTTCTAGGGTATTTGGTAAAAGATCTATGATAAGCAAAGTTATAAGCCTTTCATTGTAATGTAATATTAATGGGACCCAATAAAAATAGGAGGAGAAAATTAAAACACTATGGGAAGGAGGCATGCTGATGTTGCTCAAGAAATCTTCTTTGTTCTTAGGGTGAGCAGACTGAGGAACTTTTTAGCATCCATGTATGGGTCTTGTAAAAAAATATATGTTCCATTGTCCTATGTTTCTGTATACTCATAATTTTGTGGTGTATACCAAAAAGTGCTGAGTGACACTCAGACTTAAATATCTGAATGAATTGCCATTTATTTTCCATGTGTCTTTCTCTTATTTACCATAGCCTTTGATGGTCCATCAACATCTACAAAGAGGAAGACAGAGACGGAGGCAACACATCCAGGTGTCAGTGAGCCTTGTAAGTTATTTTTACTAATTGCAAACTGTATGAACCAGACTTAGAAGCCTGTTGGCTATCACTTAGTGTTCTAGGGTATTTGGTAGCTCACCCTCAGTCAAAAGAAATTAGTTTGTGAGTTTAAAATAGTCACCTTCAAGATTCTCTGCTGGATCGATGCATACTTTAAGCACTGGCAGCACAAAGTGAATCATAAAACTAGTGCATTCATGGCTGTATCAAGGTGCGTAACAGAGAGAATGAGTGCTCGTCATACAAACATAGATTCATTCATTCACGCATTGACAAAGGATTCTGATGACGTCTTTGGTCTTTGGGTTTGTAGTCTTTATAGAAATGTAATGGGAGATTTGTGTGTGAATAAACCCAATAGTGGTTGTTACTGTGATCAATGATGCTTAATTCACTACTATACTAAAGTGGTTGCTTCATCAAACTGTTAAACACCTCCAGCTACCAGTAAGCCTTGTAAGTTATTTTTACTAATGGCAAACTGTATGAGCCAGACTTAGAAGCCTGTTGGCTTAATCACTTACTGTTCTAGGGTATTTGGTAAAAGATCTATGATAAGCAAATGTATAAGGCTTTCATTGTAATGTAATATGAATGGGACCCAATAGATATAGGAGGAGAAAATTAAAAGACCATGGGAAAGAGGCATGCTGATGTTGCTCAAGAAATCTTCTTTGTTCTTAGGGTGAGCAGACTGAGGAACATTTTAGCATCCATGTATGGGTCTTGTAATAAAATATATGTTCCATTGTCTCTATGTATCTGTATACCAAAAGTGCTGAGTGACCCTCAGACTTAAAGGTAGATGTTCCAATTGCTGGCCTGATTTTCAACTTGATTTTTTCTATTTTACATGAAAGGTCATCCTTAAAATTGTCGCATTCCAAAGTTTGAGTTGCATAAATCCAATGGTTCTATTTTTAGAAGCACAAGGTCACAAAACATTTGCCCATTGAGTCCTACACAAACTGGTTGGTGGTTAACCACCTTTGGCAGTAATTCACCACATTTTAGCCTATAATTTCTAAATGGAACATTTCTGGCCCCTAAGATTTTACAGACATAATGAGAAAAATATGGGGATTCTTCTGATATAAAAATATCTTGATGTGAAAAAAAATCATACGTCCAAAAAAGTGTTCGGAACATACACCTTTAAATAACTAAATGAATTGCCATTTATTTTCCATTTCTTTCTCTTCTTTACCATAGCCTTTGATGGTCCATCAACATCTACACAGAGGAAGAAGATAGAGGCTACACCTCCAACTGCCAGTAACCCTTGTAAGTTATTTTTACTATTGCAAACTGTATAAGCCAGACTTAGAAGCCTGTTGGCTTAATCACTTGTGTTCTAGGGTATTTGGTAGCTCACCCTCATTCCAAATAAAAATTGTGAGTTTATAATAGTCACCTTCAAGATCTCTGCTGGTGCATACTTAAACCCTTGCTGAATAAATCTTTGTTATGCTTAGTATGAGCAGACTTAATATGATAAGCAAAGTTACAAGCATTTCGTTGCAATGCAATATGAATGAGACCCAATAGACACGGGAGATAAAATAACCATTGGGAAAGAGGCATGTTAATGTTGCTTAAGAAACCTCCATTTATGCATAGTATGAGCAGACTTAATATGATAAGCAAAGTTATAAGCCTTTCATTGCAATGCAATGGGACCCAAAAGACATGGGAGGCAAAATAACCACTGGGAAGGAGGCATGCTGATATAGCTCAAAAAATCTTTGTTATTCTTAGTATGAGCAGACTTAATATGATAAGCTTTACATTTATATACATTCCGTGCCCTCCCATTTATTTTTTTGTAATTGAGGGCAGCAGGGCACGCTAACCCCTCCCCCACCAAAACAAATTAATTAATTTAAAATTGATTTATATCTTCAAATGGGATCTAAGCACTTGATTTCTTCAGATAATGTTATTATAAGTACTTAGGGCAAAGAATATTTCTTGTATAGTTCAGCATTACTCCAATGCTCACCCATAGAATGAACAGTGCCACAGATGTGCTAAAAGTAATTCATACACTCTAAGTAGTGTGGAACCAATCAGCAAGCCAGAAAATAAAATACGCGGAGTGCATTGAAAGTGTCTAATGCACTCCATGTGTGCGCTGTTCAATGCGCACACCGCACGCTTTGTATTGATTCGTTGTTCAGGATTTTCACTGCGGATGTTAGCAAACTTGTTAACATGTTTTTATTGGTTTTTTATATCTATAGATCAAAATTATGCTTAAATTGTGAATTTTGATTTGTATAGTGTCGGGTATGAATTAGGTCAATACATGCGTATGTTTTGTTTTTCGTAAAAATAGAGAAATCAATGCAACTTGCCAAAGTGTTGATATGCTCACAATAGCACTCCCCTGCAGGGTCGTGCCATTATTCACACATCAACATCACCACGCGTGCATTGATTTGTCTAATTTCTCTCGAAACAACACATATGCATTAATTAACCTATAATTAACAATTTAATACTCATTTGGCCTCCACCTTCTTTTACATGGTAGAGATAGGAACAATTTAGCACAATATTCAACATGTTTTCAATGCGTAACAGAGAGAATGAGTGCTCTTCATACAAACATAGTTTCATATGAGTTGGCAAAGGATTTGGATGATGACCTGGGTCTTTAATTATAGAGTTATCTGTGGTCTTTATATAGATATGAAATATTAGGTATGTTTCACTACTGAACTGGTTGCTTCATCAAACTGGCAAATCTTGTCTACCACTCACATCAGACAGTCACAGCCTCTTTTATAACCGTTAGAAGCCACAGTTGAGTAGTGATATAGACGAGACAGACAGTAGTCAGTACGCAAAAAGTGGCTTGTTTTGTTTTCCGGCACACAGGAGCTCACATACAATTTCGTGGCATTTTTATAAAAAGCAGGGTTTTTCTTTTGATTTTTACCATATTTCTTTATCCAATTAGGCCGTGTTTGGTATCATTTTGAAAAAGAGGGTCTGTTTTAGTAACATCCGAATTCAAATAAATCATCAGATGGTATTTTATTACTGAAAAAACTCTGACATTTTGTACTTTTCGAAGCACTTATTTACCAATATATTTTCATTGCAGGTTGATAAAAAGTTGTGTAGCAGGCACTTTATAACATGAATGTTATGAAAACCCATGTTTTTGTTCTGAAATGACCGTTAGTGAGTCAAGATCACGGAGTTTCTTGACAATTTCCAGTCACTGCATACCCACCTGTAAGAGCCCTTTTAACTCATCATTTTGTGGTGTACCAAGAGCACTGGATGACCCTGATATTTTTGATTTGGCTTGCTCAAATTGTGTGCCCTCTCCATGGAAAGAAATCATCTGTTATAATATTTAGTAAAGCCTTGTTGCAATCCGCAAGATAGTGTTATGCAATATTTTCAATAATTCACTTTTAATATTCGTCCTTCCTATAGTTTAATTAGTTCCAATTGGTGAGAAATATGCCGCTCTATCTTTCCACCAATGCAACAGTAATCCAAGCATATGTGCACTTATTGGCATATGCGTACGTCATGCATACGATTCACACTGCAATGTTGCAATGCGAGCTTTTGCGCGCCCGTGATCTTCTGTATCAATTTGCAGCTGAGCAGTTTCCCCAATTTGGAACTGACTGAACTATAGTCAATCTTGAGTAATGATTGTGAAATTAAATTTATTATACACACACACAGGTCAGTTAATTTCACTCTAGAATTCTAACAACAAGAACAATTAACATATTTATTTTTATAGAAATGTTCGAACATTTTTCAGAAATTCTTTTAAGAACTTCAAACAATCTCTATAAGACTTCGAAACTCCATGATGACCCGGGAATATCATGATACCGCAATTTGTTTGGCTTACAATGTAGGTAAACACATCCTCAATCACCAACAACAAAAAATGCACAATTGCAACCGATTGAGAACTCCCGCTATAAAGGGGGCAAATCTGGGGGTAGTTGGCAACCGGTGTTGCCTTCCATACAAATAGTCATCTTTTGCCCACAAGCTATGTGTACGCTAGTCAAATACCCAATTTAAAACATACATCGAATCATGTGCTATCTCAATAATTTGACATTTCTGTATTAAAAGCAGGAGAATCCACCTAAACTGTAAGTGCCATTGATGTACTATAAAATATTAATACATTTGTTTTCAAGCCCAACAGTCTGTGAATCATTACAATATGTTTGTAATGATTCACAGGTGGTTGTGTTTAAAATGAATGCATTGACTCCGTGTTGTGAAGCTACGGGTATGGTAGGCCGTCTTGTCAATATCTATTGATACTATAATTACTTGCAAATACCATGTATTTTCATATAATGTAATGCCAAGACAATATATTGTGGTTTTTGCATTGAATTCAATATTGATTACTGGTAGACTGGATCCTCATGTCTTCCCTATTTTACACACGGCCCCTGCGAGGGTGCTCAAATGTGAAGACTGGATAAAATACAAACCTATGCAACTAATTTGATGTCTTTAAATAATTATTTCGTAACTTACAACATCGTAACCTATAACCATTTTTGAAAGCTGCAATTATCCTGAAAAGGGTTTGCTCATATCATTTTTATCTAGAGGCATGTTGGTTCTACAGAATATGCCAATGAATGCCAACATTCAATCTTACTGATTTTTGTAACCATTAAGGTTGTTCCTATGGTTAATTTTTTATTTGATATTTTAATAGAGCTTGCTGAGTTCCACAATAATCTGACATTTGAGCTTGATCGGAGGTACGGTTTTCTAGATATGACAATTTAATTGTCAAAAATGAAGCAAAATTGAAGCGTTCATTTCTTTTGTTTCTTATTGGGGTTTTTTGACCCCCTAGCAAAATAATTAATCTATGCAAAAATGTTTAATTAATTTTTACAAGAAAAGTATAAATGCTACAAAGCTGGAATTTTGGGAGCTTGTTAATTATAGTTTTTGGAAACTTTCCTGTGCTGCGGGAGGCTGTAAGACATCTGCATAATTAATTATACTTAATTATCTAAGGGAGCTTTAGGTCATTGAAAAATGAGGCTAATTAATTCCCTTAATTAATTTTTTCAAGTTCATGCACTTTCTTAAATGTATTACCACTTGGTGTATGTTGGTTATACTACTCTCCTTATTTCCTGTGCTGCGGGAGTCTATAGGAGTTTTTAATAAATATTTAGAGCAAAATCAAAAAACTAAATTTTCATAGACAATTTTACCTAGGGAGTCAGAAAAACAATACAAAACAAAAGAATTCAAAATGACTTCAAATGGTTATATCTGTTGAACCGTGCACCTGATTCACCTCCAGTAAAAGAATTTTTTGTTGTAATCAAGAATTTTTTCTAGCCATAGGAACACCCTTAAGAAACCAAGAAAGAAGTTATCTCTGACACAGTATAGGCAATGATAGAGAGTGATAGTCTTAGGGATGATCTGATACAGTAGCACCCTAAACAGGTTATTACATGTGGTTCTTTTCTCAACCCTGCTCATCACATTTTTATAGAGAGGGGCACGTATCGATCGTATACTGATGTCAATGATCATGAAATTTAATCTTATTGTTATAATGTGAAACCATTCAAGCAGCCAAGGAAGATCTTATTTCTGACATGGTATAGGCAGGGATAGAAAGAGGTATCTTAGGGATAATCTGATACAGTAGCACCCTAAACAGATTGTGACATGTGGGTCTTTTCTCAACCCAGCTCATCACATTTTTATAGAGAAGGGTACATAGTCATGATTATGTCAATGAATGCTGAAATTCAATCTTATTATTATAACGTGAAACCATTCAAAATGTTACATTTTAGCGCGCCAATCTTTATTCTCTACTCTGTAACTGTCACAGTAATTTGAATGAAGTTTTCATCTTTAGTATTGTAATACCCAAGATTTAAGGCTAGATCCTCATGCTTACACCAACATGAAATATCAGCTCATGTTAATGTGAGACCGCTACGAACATCGGTTTTTGTACTTAAACTAACCAATCCACAATCAATTGGTCACTACTGTAAGCCAGTACCCTCCTAAGGTTTAAAATACTAGAATAATAACAAGAATTCAAGTTCTCACTTTAATGTAAATTGCAAAAATTGTCCAGCCATAGTTTACTAGCATTTTTTTTTTTTTTTTTTCTAAATTAAAATTAATTTTGACTTTGACAATTGAACTAACATATTAACCATAAATAGTGATAAATAACACTTTGTGTTTAATTTTTTCACTTCTGCGTAAGAGCCCTCTTTTAAAACTCATCATTTTGTAGTGTATACCAAGAGCAATAAGAGCGTTTGGGTGACTTCTAAACTTAAATAACTGAATGAATTGACCTTTATTTTCCATATGTCTTTCTCTTCTTTACCAAAGCCTTTGATGGTCCATCATCTAAAAAGAGGAAGACGGAGACGGAGGCAACGGGTGCCAGTAAACCTTGTAAGTTCATTATATTTACTTATTGCAAACTGACTTAGAAGCCTGTTGGCTTAATCACTGAGAATTCTAGGGTATTTGGTAGCTCACCTTCAGTCCAAAGAAATTGTTTTGTGAGTTTATGATAGTCCCCTTCAAGATCCTCTGCTGATGAATCGATGGATAAATAGACTATAGTAGTAAGTCTGGAGGAATGGAAATACATTATATTGTACCAATAGACCAGATAAATAGACCGCCAGCATTTTGTGCAGCCATCAACAAGATGGTATCATGCATTGTTTTCAATAGTTCACTTTTTTCAACAACAACAATACAATATTCATATTTTTTAAAATGTTCACAATTTTTTTTAGAAATTCTCTTAACAAAATTAAGTATTCTATATAAAACTTTTAACAATAAAAAAAAGAGTCTCAAATCTCAAAAACCTGGGTCAATCCAGCCCATAGTACACTTCCCCCTTGGTAATTCAACTTATTTGAAGTCGTGTTGAATACATATATTCATAAATAAATGATGGATTATAATGCGAAGGCTTTAATTTTGTATGAAATATACATATTTATTATAAATATTTGCATCATTTTGATTGGATGCACACAACAAAAGTTGTGTTCATATGAATAACATTTTATGAAAGTGTAGCTTTTTTGACATCAACTTGTAACATGACCATATGGGTGAGTTGCAAACAATGTTGGTATAGTGCACTCTATATTTTCTATTTTGTAAACCAAATTGTTTCACAAAGTTCTTACTGTGATTAACATTTTGTTTTTTCCAACATTTTGTTCTTTTTTATTAGATGAAGAAACTCCACTGACTGAAGGTACGTTACTCAACATTTCCAACAATTTAGCGACATTTCTTCTTCTAACATGAGGTCCTCATTATAAGCATAAAAGATCTGATCTCTTCATAAATTCATGAACATCCTCTGATTTTCAAGTAAAAAATCAGCAGCAAAAATACAACACAATGTTAGAATGATAATTATAAGCCAATCTTATAATGAATGCATGTGATACCCACAGATGCCACCTACAGCGTGTCCCAAAAAACTGGGTCCAAAATCTGCAGAGCTTGTAACTTTAAAAGTTGAAAACGTAGCTGCTCCATATTTGGGGATATTAAGAGACATATACCTGACCTTAATTGGTTGAAATGTGAGACCAATCAAATAGCAACTTCCTGAAATACAAAGCTTTCAACAGTGCGTGGTTAGAACCCGTTTTTTCCAATTTAGCAATAAACCACCTTAGGCTTGCATTTGCGTTGTGTGCAAGTTTTCCCTACATCATGTGCATGGTGTTTATTCTCCGAAATAGCTTATGTTTAGTAGAAAAGGGTTAAAGTATAGGTATTTTGGATCAATATTCAGCATTATAAATACCCATTGCAGTAACCTTGTTGTTGAATATATACAAAAACAGAGCAATTGTTACCCTGATACCATGCCTGGAAATAGCACCCGCCCACCTGCCCATAGCGGGTAAATTTTGTGTCGGGAAAAAGTACCCCGGCAACCGACTGGCGGGTAAACAATTTCAAACTCACGGTGCAAGTGTGAGAGTTACACTCGCTGATGGAATTTCTGTCAGGCAGGTATTTTTGTGAGTTACCTGGCCGATCCCGACTGGCTGGTTGAACAAAATCTTAAGTTCCAGCCCTGCCTCTAATTCCTTTGATGAGATGACTGATTTAACGGCTGGTTTCAAATTTCGAAGAAATGGTTCTTGAACTGCTTCAAAAATGGCAGTGTCTCAGAAGGTTATTTATTGATTTTTCTAACAAAAATCATAGGGTATTTACACTTTTTATCCCCCTTATGACGAAGATTTCCCTGAGTAAGCGATTGTTATCAAGTCAAAGGCAAAACTTCGATGACGTTAATACGATGCGCAAATGCAACGCATGGATGGTTTATGGGAAAAAACGGGTTCTGACCACGCTGTATGCAAAGCGTTGTATTTCTAGAACCTTACATCCCTTTGGTCTTATAATTTGACCAGATAATGTCAGATATATGTACTTTTATATTCCTAAACATGTAGCGTCTATGTTTCCCGTATTTTAATTTATAAGCTCTGAAAGTTTTGGACCCAGTTTTTTGGGACACGCTGTATAATGCCACTTTTAGCAAGAACTACCAAAACAAATATAACCTAGGGTTTAGGCCCTTCACAATGGATTCATAGTTTCCTGTTGCTGCCCGAATCCCAAAATAATTCATTATTTGAGATGAATTCATTATTTTTATTTTTCCTTCCTCAGGTTTTCACAGAATAACCTTTCTATCTGAGCATTTATTACATTTTACCGCAGTCCTTCGATCGTACTTTGCGAACTTGGTCAGGAAATACCTTTATCGATGTAAACAACTTTTAACCTTTCCGAAAGTCTGCTTTGAACACCGTGATAATTCTCTTTGCTTTAAAACATGTGCGCGAGAGACTTTTAATTGGTATTTTATTTTACCAATGTTACGCCATGCGGTAATTACGATTATGTTACCACCAATTTATTGACTCACACATGGAATGATGTAATGCCGGCAGTTGATGTTCAAATGAAACTTAACTCTTTCTACTAAATTTTGTCTTTTATACTACAATATTCTTCATAAAATTTGATATATATACTAATTGTGAATTATTTACTGTTTTTTCCCAATGACAACCACGATATCTCTCGCGATCATTTTATATGTATTATTTTAGCATTTACTGGAGAGTGAAAACAAACAGATTATTAAAAATAAAATAGACTGAGACTATGCCGCCCTCTACATTTTGTAACCACTGTTACCTTTATGGTATATGAAGATCAACTAGGGGATGTAATCATAAAACAAGATGAAATTCTGAAGAGATTTCCCGGACGAGCCCCCAATTGTCACGAGCCGAGTTAGCTCGAGTTCACTGAAACACTTTATTCTAGACAGACTTTAAATTAACAACAATTTAATATAACAGACATAGCATAATATGATAAAATTGGCAAAGCAATGCGCTATCGCGGTCAGTGATCACTGATTACAGAAGAAGGTTAAGTGCACTTATCGTTCGTATTTTTACAGGTACGGCGGTTTGCCATCCAACTCCGACGTATAAATATCAAGACAGTTCTCCATTTGTCAATGTCCTGTTATCAGTCTGCCGCATATTCTTCGAAGTAACATTCAAACAGTTATCCACTTTTCATGGTATGCATCTGCCGCAGAGGTACCATGGATTACAGTTCTCAAGTTCTCTGAGTTTATTGTAACTCCATGAGGTATAATCTTCCTGGGTTCTTCTCTCTTTGTTTCATTCACGTCTATAATCCAGAACTCCGAATTGGCATTCGGCCCTCAGGCCCACAGCCCTTCCGTCCTGTTTCCGTCGTATTTCGTTCTGCCTTTCTTTGTTTTGTTTCCCTGTTTCCTGCGCCCTGCTGTTGCCTCGTTGTCACGACGCCCGCGTACTGCGTTGCATTGCGCATTGCGTTGCGTATAATAGTCTATTTATAACCTTGGACCCTGACACTACCCCCCTCTTTTGGCGAATGCTATATTAATAGCATTTTAAGATAGCATTTGTCTATCCTAAGCGTATTTTATTCGTCATAAATATACAAAATCATATCTCAATGAACTAACATATTGCGTCATTCGATAATAGTTACAACCTTCGTTATCGAAACCCTCGTGTTTTTAAATATAGAGTTTATGATCTAAATGGAACGTCTTTTAATTTTAATTGAGATCCCATAGCATTTGGTGGTTAGAATATCAATTTATTACGCCCTGCTTGGCATTTACTAATCACACATGATATATTTACACACTTTTTTCTGCACACTTTTTTCATGGCATGCGCGCGCCAAATCCTAAGCGCACCGGATACGCGCCCGAATACTTGTCCCCTTTCCTTCTATTCCATTGAGCCCAACGCCTTAATTTGGACTTCAGCTCGACTCGTCTGACAACCCTGACCTCTGAAACCATGACATACTCAAACCTTTTACCAACACTTATATTTGACCTATCAAGTCCTGAAGGTTTCTTCCTGTCTATCTGACTACCTATCCAATGAACTACATTTACCATCACCCTTTCCAAACCATATCCGGTCCACACGACACTGTCCTCTACAACTTGGTTACCCCGACCTTTCACCAATGGAATTCCACACAACTCGTTCCTAGTCTTTTCGCTTTCTTCAACATTCTCTGCCACCACATTACAAGCCACTTCATTTCTATCAATCTTCACACCTATTTCTGAACAATGTAACTTCGTACTTTCACCCCCGCAATCCACAGCATTTCCAGATTCCTGCCCAGCAACATCATAACACCCCATGACATTATCCAACTGTGACTCTGGAAAATGCTCCTTGACATCCACATCATGCTGTTTCCCACTTCCATCAACATCACCATAAATTATTTCCAAGTCATTCACACAAGTCATTTCCTCCAAAACATTTACCTGTGACTCTCCAATTGTCCCATTAACCAACCGTTCCCGACTTTTCACAGTCACCTGCATATCCAAGGCAACATTTTCACTCACAACCTTTTCCGAACACATACTCTCTGACAAATCACTACCCAAACATTCTTTATTAACAACATCAACAACATCCTTACCATCCAATCTCCCGGTTTTAGGATCTTCTTCATGTACAATCTGTACCTTAAACCCATTACATAAAGTAACATACCTATCATCATCCATCAGCTTTTTATTAGCTTCCCGACCTTTCGTCATTTTATAACAATTCCTGGCATTTGCCTGACTATTCCCCACAATTTCTCTTGTATCAACATTGAAATCAGCACGACTTGTATTCAAGGATACCCCTGCGTTTGTTGTGGATCGCTTTCCATATTTCCCTGGCCTTATTTTATTCGGCCGCTGTTTGCCGACATTATTTCTGTCTACCCGAAATCTTTCACACAACGCACTTTTTAGCGCAGAAAAGCTTACTTTCTCGTCAGTATTCAACTGAGCATAAATATCAAAAGCCTCACCGTTTAGACATTCCACTAGTTTTGGCAAATACGCTTTTTGCGGCCATTCGCGATACTGCGCTAGTCGTTCAAATCTGATCAAGTATGCCACGATATCATCGCGATTATCATCAAAACGCGGCGTTGTAATAATGCATTCCGATATTTTAAGTTGACGCTTAATATTGGCCAATTCGAACCTAGCCGCCTCGATAGCTTTATCCAATTCCACCAAATGCTCAACTGATCTCATCGTTCCAAATATTTCAACCAAAATTAATAATACAAATATATTTCACTAACAAATTAATCTCTTCCAAAATTCTGAAGAGATTTCCCGGACGAGCCCCCAATTGTCACGAGCCGAGTTAGCTCGAGTTCACTGAAACACTTTATTCTAGACAGACTTTAAATTAACAACAATTTAATATAACAGACATAGCATAATATGATAAAATTGGCAAAGCAATGCGCTATCGCGGTCAGTGATCACTGATTACAGAAGAAGGTTAAGTGCACTTATCGTTCGTATTTTTACAGGTACGGCGGTTTGCCATCCAACTCCGACGTATAAATATCAAGACAGTTCTCCATTTGTCAATGTCCTGTTATCAGTCTGCCGCATATTCTTCGAAGTAACATTCAAACAGTTATCCACTTTTCATGGTATGCATCTGCCGCAGAGGTACCATGGATTACAGTTCTCAAGTTCTCTGAGTTTATTTGTAACTCCATGAGGTATAATCTTCCTGGGTTCTTCTCTCTTTGTTTCATTCACGTCTATAATCCAGAACTCCAAATTGGCATGCGGCCCTCAGGCCCACAGCCCTTCCGTCCTGTTTCCGTCGTATTTCGTTCTGCCTTTCTTTGTTTTGTTTCCCTGTTTCCTGCGCCCTGCTGTTGCCTCGTTGTCACGACGCCCGCGTACTGCGTTGCATTGCGCATTGCGTTGCGTATAATAGTCTATTTATAACCTTGGACCCTGACAGCAGTTTTTGTCGTGGTTTCTCGCATTTTGGTTTATTTTTGCGTGATTTCTCGGGTTTTTATTGCAAATAGCGAAATCACAGGAATTTGCAGTTTTAGTCTGAGTTTGCCTTAACAATTTTGGGTTTTTCTGTGTTAGGTGGTAGCCCATGTTTCTGTGGCAGGTGTGTGGGTGCCAACACAATTTTACACATGGTAATATAGGCATGTTTTGAAGAAGAAAAAATGATAATGAAAAGTGACCGCCTCCTAATTTTTCAACCTGCAACAGGAAACTATGAATCAATTGTGAAGGGCCTTATCGGAGTGGCTCATTTGAAAAGTCTGCCTCTTTCTGTCACTTTTAAGGGGAAGGGGTATGATGGCATCAAAGATTGTTTATTTTTTCACACATAAATTTTGTCATAACAACATTCTTATGTAATAACCTGATTCTTTTTTCTCTCACAATTGAACAAATAGAACCAGTATGACAATGAAAACAAAAATCACATGACCCTCTATTCCCTGTTCAATGGCTACATCGGTCTGTGTTTTGAGTTACAGGCCTCCCAATAGGTGTTAAAATAATAATACATAATAACATTTATTTGTATTCTGTTGCCATAATATTTGACAAATTCTTAAAATTGTCACTATGATTTATTATTCTAGAGCTGGAAGCTTTCAAAAATGAGCTGATAGACCACTACAAGAGAGTAATGGCGAGACTCCCTCTGTTGTCATGGCTGGAGGATCATGAGACGAAACATATTGATGATATCTTTGTAGATATGAAGCTGGCAATGAAGGGAGAGAAGCTAGATAACTATGAAGACTTAGTAACTTTGAAATCCCCAAATAAAGTAGATAAGTATGCTAAAAGGGTTCTAGTACTAGGTGATGCATGTAGTGGTAAGACCACCCTGATGTCCAAAATAGCTTATTCCTGGTCACAGCAGAATCACCCCTCACTTAATCAATTTGAGCTAGTATTCCATCTGAGAATGAAAGATCTACATTCTTGTAATGATGTAAAACATTGTTTAAGAAGGGGGACTACTGAGGAGGAGCCAGACACAGATTGTAGTTTGTTAGGTGAAGTTTTCCAGCATATGCCTGAAACAGATGTAAATGTGCGTGATTTACAGAATTATATCAAATTAAACCCGACCAAAATATTGATATTGCTTGACGGTTGGGATGAGTCAGTTCTAAGTCATGTAGATCTTGAAAAATCAAAAGGAAAAAAGGCGGAACATGATATAGAAAATTTACTTATCTGTAAAAAACAACCTTCAAGTTGCGTCATTGTTACATCTCGCCCATACAAATATTTAGGTGACTTTCAAAGACAACACTACACCATCGTAAATCTGAAAGGATTTTCTGCACAAAATGTTGGTGAATACATCAGAAAATTCTTTCAGGATGAACATAAAAGTGGGGCATTAATCAACCATTTGAAAACCTATGATATTCTGTTGCATTTAGCTAAAATACCAGTGATGCTTATAATGATTTGCTGGATGTGGGGTAGTGATATTTTAAGGGAGAGTTTAGCCAAACAGAAAACAGCATTGTACAATCAGTTTGTTTATGCACTATGGGACAGGTATTGTAACAAAATTCATTGTTCAAATTATGAAAGTGATATGATAAGTGAATTAAGCAATCTAGGAAAAATTGCATTAGAAGGAATTTCTGGAAAAGAGGAAATCCTTATATTTGAAAAGTGTCAACTGAAAGTTTCTCCTGATATTGGCTTACAATTAGGGTTACTTATTGAAGAAAAGGAGACTTCAATACATAGTCTGTCAAGAAGAAATGTCAAGTTTATATCATTCTTACATAAATCTTTTCAAGAATATTGTGCTGCTTATTTTTTAGTCAACAATCGTGATGTGTTAGATAATTTCTTAGAATCTCTAGATAGTTGGGAGGCGGTGTTGAGTAAGCAGGAAGTGTTGTTATTTTGTTGTGGACTGTGCAGTAAGTTCCCAGCTAATGATGCAGCTATCAACATTATAAATCATGCAATAGCGTGTTGTGTTAAATATTGTACTGAGAATGTTTATGATGAGATTAATGTTGGTAGTAATACTGGAGGAAATTACAACATACTGCCAGTGCTCATTTTGTTAAATGAATGTGGTCACTTTATCCATGAGGCTCTCAATAAGCCACTTAGGGACCATCTCATTTTATTTAATAAATTGAGCATATTCAACACCAACCCACAGACACTGCCAGTATTCCACCAATTTGTGACATCTATACATGGTGGTTCACTTTGCAATATCCAGACGGTAGAGTTTGATGATCACACCTGTGCATCACTGGATGTAATATCTGATACACTGAGGTGCATTCCAAGTGTATCTGATGTTACCGTTGTATTCAGTGATGATGACACAGGTGTAGCAAGTGAGTCTAGCACGACACAACTTGGTGAGAGTATATCTGCATTGTCTAAATTATCTAGATTGGTAGTAAAGAATGCACGTAATAGATTAGATATTAGTGTTATATTACATCACTTATCTCAGTCTCCTAGCAAGACACCTAAACGCATTTATTTTAATCGTACTCATGTAGGTGATGCTATTAGTCACATGGGTGGTATTATACCTCACCTTGTATGGCTTACACTACAGGATGCTGCATTGGGGGATGGACACATTAAAGCATTGTGTGATATCCTACCCAATGCAACATGTCTGGAGGAGTTGAATTTGTCAGGCAATCCTATCGGTAATAATGCATTGCACACATTATTTACACATATCCACCATTGTGTAAGATTAACAGACTTGAATATCACTCCCACTATTGATAATCATTGTAGTCCCCTCGTTAAGGAATGTTGGATAGCTGCAAGTATGCGCCATGATACATCAGGTATGCGCATTCATGCAGGTGACATTCCTGTAGAAGCATGTGAGATTATGCTTGTTTATGAGGATGATGCAATACAGTCACTACTCAATATATCAAGGAATGCAGCAACAAAATCCACAGATTCACAAAAACCAACACAAACGTAAACAACATGTCCCATTTATCAGTGGCATGGCGTAGCTAGGGGGCAGGAAGGGCTGTTGTCCCCCCGACAGAAAAAAATCCTTAAAATGCCCTTTGTGCCCCTGCCCCCAAGCCCTATTGTGCCCCCGCCCCGTTCTCCGGATGTAGTGTGTATAGGCATTAGGACAACTTACATGGACCATATTTTGAGCGTGTTTTGTGTAAAACATGCCATGGATGCTGTGTTTTTCTCAATTTGAATTATAATTAAATTACACTAAACATACAAATTTTAAATGTTCATCACTTATTTTGTTACTTATTTTTAAATGTATACATTTTCATAATTAGGTAAACAATTTGTGACAGTCACAGGTGTGCAATGTATTATGTACCTAGACAATGTTTTGCATTATTAATAGGCCAAAAGAAAGTATTGTTTGTTTGTAATCCACCGTCTTTGCCTAGTTTTTCAATATTTAAGATTTTTTCAAAGTTTCGCTGCATAAAAGAATACCTAACCTAATTTTTTGAATTCAAGTAAAGGGTTTTTTGTCTTGTAAAAAATTGAAAATTCTAAATTTTTAAACATTTCTTGATTGGATTTTTGTCCATTTTAAAATCATCATGTCTTCAAAAGCATGAACAAAACTGCACCTGGATATTTATGCAATTTACTGTCACCATATGTTCCTCGAAGAGCTCTTCATTCTGCAAATGACATTACTCGCCTAAATGTTCCTAGGACGAATAAGGTCTTGGGTCAGAAATCTTTCAGTGTAGCTGGTCCACGGGCATGGAACAATCTCCCTCGTACCATAAGAGAAACTGACAATATCTCTCATTTTCGTTGTAGTGTACTGATGTGTTACATGCGCTATGATCTAGATGGAATAGCGCTATATAAATATTAATTGTTATGTTATGTTATGTTATGTTATGAAAACAGACGATCACGATCGCCGAAATATGTCTTTTGAATTTATTGAACTGTAAAACATGAACTTGTTACGTGTTTGGAATTTGTTTTGGAGCTTTTGTTCTGTCATTCTGTTAGTGTACCAGAAATGTTGAACAGTTTGGAAAGTAGGCCTACAGCCTATTACTTATTTAGTACAGTGTTAATGTTATTCATTTATCTGACAAGCTCAAGTCATTTCTCGAGTATCGAGTCAGATTCTCACTGCATAATAATGATAAAATCGGACGGATTTTTTCGCATGATACACAAATATATTGGTCTCGCTATGAGTTTTAAAAATATTGTCCATCCAATTTTATATCAAACTTGGGTCATAGATGCAACATGGACACCTACATGTGTTAATGAAGTCAAATGTCACATACCAAGGTCAAAGGTCATCTGAGGTCAAGATGTAAAATTGGCTGCATATGTCAAATTGATTACATTTGTCCATTTGTGTTCCATACAATGACCAATTGCAACTAAACTTGAGTCATAGATGCAACATGGAAACCTTCATATGTTTAAAATGAGGTCAAATGTCACATACTAAGGTCAAAGGTCATCTGAGGTAAAGATGTAAAATTGGGCATTAATCAACCATTTGAAAACCTATGATATTCTGTTGCATTTAGCTAAAATACCAGTGATGCTTATAATGATTTGCTGGATGTGGGGTAGTGATATTTTAAGGGAGAGTTTAGCCAAACAGAAAACAGCATTGTACAATCAGTTTGTTTATGCACTATGGGACAGGTATTGTAACAAAATTCATTGTTCAAATTATGAAAGTGATATGATAAGTGAATTAAGCAATCTAGGAAAAATTGCATTAGAAGGAATTTCTGGAAAAGAGGAAATCCTTATATTTGAAAAGTGTCAACTGAAAGTTTCTCCTGATATTGGCTTACAATTAGGGTTACTTATTGAAGAAAAGGAGACTTCAATACATAGTCTGTCAAGAAGAAATGTCAAGTTTATATCATTCTTACATAAATCTTTTCAAGAATATTGTGCTGCTTATTTTTTAGTCAACAATCGTGATGTGTTAGATAATTTCTTAGAATCTCTAGATAGTTGGGAGGCGGTGTTGAGTAAGCAGGAAGTGTTGTTATTTTGTTGTGGACTGTGCAGTAAGTTCCCAGCTAATGATGCAGCTATCAACATTATAAATCATGCAATAGCGTGTTGTGTTAAATATTGTACTGAGAATGTTTATGATGAGATTAATGTTGGTAGTAATACTGGAGGAAATTACAACATACTGCCAGTGCTCATTTTGTTAAATGAATGTGGTCACTTTATCCATGAGGCTCTCAATAAGCCACTTAGGGACCATCTCATTTTATTTAATAAATTGAGCATATTCAACACCAACCCACAGACACTGCCAGTATTCCACCAATTTGTGACATCTATACATGGTGGTTCACTTTGCAATATCCAGACGGTAGAGTTTGATGATCACACCTGTGCATCACTGGATGTAATATCTGATACACTGAGGTGCATTCCAAGTGTATCTGATGTTACCGTTGTATTCAGTGATGATGACACAGGTGTAGCAAGTGAGTCTAGCACGACACAACTTGGTGAGAGTATATCTGCATTGTCTAAATTATCTAGATTGGTAGTAAAGAATGCACGTAATAGATTAGATATTAGTGTTATATTACATCACTTATCTCAGTCTCCTAGCAAGACACCTAAACGCATTTATTTTAATCGTACTCATGTAGGTGATGCTATTAGTCACATGGGTGGTATTATACCTCACCTTGTATGGCTTACACTACAGGATGCTGCATTGGGGGATGGACACATTAAAGCATTGTGTGATATCCTACCCAATGCAACATGTCTGGAGGAGTTGAATTTGTCAGGCAATCCTATCGGTAATAATGCATTGCACACATTATTTACACATATCCACCATTGTGTAAGATTAACAGACTTGAATATCACTCCCACTATTGATAATCATTGTAGTCCCCTCGTTAAGGAATGTTGGATAGCTGCAAGTATGCGCCATGATACATCAGGTATGCGCATTCATGCAGGTGACATTCCTGTAGAAGCATGTGAGATTATGCTTGTTTATGAGGATGATGCAATACAGTCACTACTCAATATATCAAGGAATGCAGCAACAAAATCCACAGATTCACAAAAACCAACACAAACGTAAACAACATGTCCCATTTATCAGTGGCATGGCGTAGCTAGGGGGCAGGAAGGGCTGTTGTCCCCCCGACAGAAAAAAATCCTTAAAATGCCCTTTGTGCCCCTGCCCCCAAGCCCTATTGTGCCCCCGCCCCGTTCTCCGGATGTAGTGTGTATAGGCATTAGGACAACTTACATGGACCATATTTTGAGCGTGTTTTGTGTAAAACATGCCATGGATGCTGTGTTTTTCTCAATTTGAATTATAATTAAATTACACTAAACATACAAATTTTAAATGTTCATCACTTATTTTGTTACTTATTTTTAAATGTATACATTTTCATAATTAGGTAAACAATTTGTGACAGTCACAGGTGTGCAATGTATTATGTACCTAGACAATGTTTTGCATTATTAATAGGCCAAAAGAAAGTATTGTTTGTTTGTAATCCACCGTCTTTGCCTAGTTTTTCAATATTTAAGATTTTTTCAAAGTTTCGCTGCATAAAAGAATACCTAACCTAATTTTTTGAATTCAAGTAAAGGGTTTTTTGTCTTGTAAAAAATTGAAAATTCTAAATTTTTAAACATTTCTTGATTGGATTTTTGTCCATTTTAAAATCATCATGTCAAAATAATAACATATGTTTGGTCCCATATTTATAGGCCTTTGTGATTACTTTTACTTAAGTAATTGCCAATTGTCTCTAAAAGAAATGTCCACCCACTCTTTTCATGATCAAAATGTGGAAAACAAACAAACAATTTATTTTCAAGGCCTGAAATAGGAGACTGAGACCGGTGTTATTAAAGTATTTATTTATGCATGTTATTACTATAATGTTGACAACATTCCACATGTGTTAGGGTCAAGTAAAGTTCATCAGGAGTGAAGTACTGTAAAACAAGTTAATTTCGCGAGCAATTAAATTTCCCGAAGTTCGCGAGAGGCTCAAAAAGTCATTGCAATGATATCAGTTGAAAATCGTGTTACATTTGACTTTTTCAGTTCAGAATTGTCGTATTTGCGATTGATTTACTCACTGTAATATCGCGACAGATTCATCCCTGTGCATATTTTGTATTGTGTTAGTTTCCTCTTTTGCGGACCAGCACCGATCTGTGCTGCTGTAGCAATTCAACATCGAAGGAAAACCGAATAGCGACGGTTGACTTGCGTAATGCCTGCTTGAACAATAATGTATACTACTAGTAATTCGGATCAGTGGGCGTTTTAGAAGAAATGGAGGGCTAAAAACACCAATACTGTTAGTAATAGTAACTGTTGTGCCTACGAAAGGCACAGAATAGCTCAGAATACGGCCAAAAATCGTATCGTACTTATTTTATAATTAAGTGTAGGGTTCAAAATTCGGCAGTCTCGACGTCTTTTTACATGTAGCAAATAATCTTTAGTAAATTAAATTTTAGATTCGCGAAATTAAGTTTCCGCGAAACTAGTGATGATTAGCAATTCGCAAAAAAAACATGCCGCAAAATTAATTTGTTTTACAGTATTCATAATGGATATACTGGTCAACCAAGATTTTCTTAAGGGGGTGGATTTGGTTAAAAGTTAAGTTAACCATATTAGGTCATCCCTAGGAGAGAGACCTTATGGCTGCACCCTTCGTTTGTGTAGTCTGTGTTGTCCGTCAACAATTTGGTACACACTTTTTGTTTTTTCCATTTCTTTTCCTACAATGACCAATTGTAACCATTATTATGCAGTTCAAATCTTCCGTCCTATACTTGCAATGCATTAGTAGAGGCCTATTATTCTGCACATTATGTCACTGGAGCGATATTGGCCAGACCGATATTATTCGAACTTGGTCGATTTGGTTACCTGCCTCTTTAATACATTTAAAGCCTACGCACGAATACACTAAAAGCATGTGCTAATACGCCGATGTGTAGCGACTGCAAAAAATGTAGTCGAGACTCGAGACTAATTTTTGTTTTAATTAATTACGATCGACATCGGGTCGGGTCATGGTCATTTGTGTTAAAAATGGTGACTGGTTCCGGGAGCACACGTTTTGTTACGCTAAATGAAAAAGAATTTCCAGGAATTAGGCCGACAGTTCTGCAACGCGAAGAAGCACCGATACAAGTGTGTCTATCTGTATAAATGGGGACGTTCCTGTCCTAAAAAATGGCATTCGTCAAAGTTTTGTACTGTAACTTGTAAGTCAATGTAAGCTTTACATAAACAATCGTGTGTGTTTTTCTGCCCATACGGGAAAGGATTCAATTCAAACTCTGTCTTTTGTCTTCAAAAGCATGAACAAAACTGCACCTGGATATTTATGCAATTTACTGTCACCATATGTTCCTCGAAGAGCTCTTCATTCTGCAAATGACATTACTCGCCTAAATGTTCCTAGGACGAATAAGGTCTTGGGTCAGAAATCTTTCAGTGTAGCTGGTCCACGGGCATGGAACAATCTCCCTCGTACCATAAGAGAAACTGACAATATCTCTCATTTTCGTTGTAGTGTACTGATGTGTTACATGCGCTATGATCTAGATGGAATAGCGCTATATAAATATTAATTGTTATGTTATGTTATGTTATGTTATGAAAACAGACGATCACGATCGCCGAAATATGTCTTTTGAATTTATTGAACTGTAAAACATGAACTTGTTACGTGTTTGGAATTTGTTTTGGAGCTTTTGTTCTGTCATTCTGTTAGTGTACCAGAAATGTTGAACAGTTTGGAAAGTAGGCCTACAGCCTATTACTTATTTAGTACAGTGTTAATGTTATTCATTTATCTGACAAGCTCAAGTCATTTCTCGAGTATCGAGTCAGATTCTCACTGCATAATAATGATAAAATCGGACGGATTTTTTCGCATGATACACAAATATATTGGTCTCGCTATGAGTTTTAAAAATATTGTCCATCCAATTTTATATCAAACTTGGGTCATAGATGCAACATGGACACCTACATGTGTTAATGAAGTCAAATGTCACATACCAAGGTCAAAGGTCATCTGAGGTCAAGATGTAAAATTGGCTGCATATGTCAAATTGATTACATTTGTCCATTTGTGTTCCATACAATGACCAATTGCAACTAAACTTGAGTCATAGATGCAACATGGAAACCTTCATATGTTTAAAATGAGGTCAAATGTCACATACTAAGGTCAAAGGTCATCTGAGGTAAAGATGTAAAATTGGCTGCATATGTCAAATTGATTACTTTTTTCCATACAATGACCAATTGCAACCATTATTATGCATTGAGAATCTTCCTTCCTATTCTTTCAATGCATTTGTAAAAACCAATTATTCTGCACATTATGTCACTGAAGCGATATTGGTCGACCAATATTTCTAACAATTGGAGGTATCTGTAACACATTGAAGCTTACACTGCATGAATACACTTAAAGTGTATATTAATATGCCGATTGTATGTGTAGCTCTCACAAAATACAGTAGAGACTATTTTTTTAGAATTTTGTCTTTTTTAAATTTTGAAATATTTTGAGAATTTTTTAAGAATTAATTTTGTTTGGGTTTTTTTATTTTAAATGTTTTACAAAAATGGGAATTTGTTGGGGTTTTTTTTGTTTTAAAACAAATTGAAATTTTTTGAGAATTTTTAACCAAAAAAATGAATCCCGTTTCCGGCAGCCTGGTGCTAAGCATTGGTTGACGTCTCTCACAATTAGTCCCTTGGCACAGAGACGATTTTGACCCTAACCTCAAAATCGGGTATGCGGGACATTTTTTGGACAAATTTAGATTGCAAAAATGTGCTGATTCCAAATCCGGATGATGCCAAAATGTCACCCTTGAGCGTTTCTAGATAATTGGACCTGAATAACATTATTTTTTAAATACAAAAAACTTAAAATACAGCCCGTTTTACACTATAAAGGTCACTCATGGTCGGTTTTTTGACAATTTTTTAAAACAATTCTAGACTGCAACAAAATGCTGATTCCAAATCCGGATGATGCCAAATTGTCATCCTTAGGCGTTTCTAGATATTTAAACCTGAATAACATTATCTTTTAAATGCAAAAAAAACATAAAATACAGCCCGTTTGCCAATAATATAAAGGTCACTCATGGTCTGGGTTTTTTTTTTGACAATTTTTTTGACAATTCTAGACTGCACAAATGTGGTGATTCCAAATCCGTATGATGCCCAAATTGTCATCCTTTAGCGTTTCTAGATATTTGGACCTGAATAGCATTATCTTTTAAATACAAAAAAATCCCATACAATATAGCCCGTTTAACAATATAAAGGTCACTCATGGTCGGTTTGTTTTTTTGACAATTCTTTTGAATATTATAGACTGCAAAAATGTGCTGATTCCAAATCCGGATGTTGCCAAATTGTCATCCTTAGCGTTTCTAGATATTTAGACCTGATTAACGTATTCTCTTTAATAAAAAAAACCCCATAAAATACAGCCCGTTTTACAATATAAAGGTTAATCATGGTCGGGTTTCTTTTAACAATTGTTTTAACAATTGTAGACTGCAAAAATGTGCTGATTCCAAATCCGGATGATGCCAACTTGTCATCCTTCAGCGTTTCTAGATATTTGGACCTAAATAAATATAAAAACCATTAAAACACAACCTGTTTTACAACGTAAAGGTCACTCATGGTCGTTTTATATAGCAGATGGAATGTTTGACGATCCTTGGTGATATGCTTATGTGGATGATGAGTTCTAAAATTGGGTTTGAATTATCCCCCCCCCCCCCCCCCCCCTCTCTCTCTCTCTCTCTCTCTCCCCTGTACACATTCTAGTTACTCGGTTTAACCTTTAAACGTCACTGAGAACAAATGCAAGTGATCGATTTTATAATTAATAGAATATTAAATAAACATCTGGATTTATATAGTGCATCCAAGATTGATCTTGCATAACTCTGCAAGATGATGCTCTTAATAGCAGGCTCATACCAGACTAGTTATAAAAGGTCGCAACCTAGTACCGGTTGAGATTAGATAAGGATTCGTTTTCCACGGGATGTCCTGCGAAATACCCAAGAAGAAGCAGATGTCCATGTCATGTACAAAGAACGGTGATTGACATTGGTAAGTCAGCAAAGCAGCACCGAGATGTTTCCAACAATATTATTGCTTGTCACGCTTTATCAGGATGTGATACGGTTGCTCAGTTATCGGGAATAGCAAAGACAACAGTGTTGAAAGTAGTCAAAACAGGAAAACATAACGTCGATAGCTTTGCCAACACTAACTCTTCTATGAACTGGTTCAACAGGCTACCTTCTTCTATGCTAGTTGTCACAACACAAAAGAAGCCAAGCCGCTAGTAATATGTCAGAGCTCCGTTTCAAGGTCTGCACATCAATGGGATCTAACGCCACAAGTGCACCCAAACTACAATAAATTCCACAAATACGGAGTCATTTACCGAAAATGTCAAACTGGCATATGGTCACAAGTCACTAATAGGTATATCAAACAAGGTGGGATCGTTTCAAAAAATCCTTAAAATCGTGATACGTGTCTCTATTTTAAATAGAAGTTGTCAAAAAAACATAACATTTTTGGTATCATATTAAAGACAATTTATCCAGCTACCGAATAAAAAAAGAATTAAAGCCACATGTTTAGCAACAGTGAAGTTATCAATCTAAACGTCGAGTGAGTCAAGGGTGGGAGCGGTGGATGAGGAGGCGGTGGATGAGGCGCCCATAGGTTTGTACACAAAATAGCGGAAAACTAGAACTTTTGAAATTGATGCCATTTTAAAAGTATACATAGGAAAGTTTTCAAACTTCTCATATGTGTTAATAACATGTGCCTGCTACTATGAATACTAATATTGAATTGTTATCTAGACATTCTCTACTAGAATATGATGTTCAATTCAGGGAGTGTTTTAATGTAAAAAATACACAGTTTTATTCATTTTATTGATTAAACAATGGCCAAATCGCAGTCTCTCTATTTCATTTGTGTGACTCTTCAGTCCTTTTCTACCCTGGGTAGTAAAACATTTAACTAAAAAAGCCAGAAGTGTTTCTTCACAGAATTGTTCATAGATTCATGAAAAATTTGCTATTTAGACCTATTTTGGACCACCCTGTATTCAAAATAAAAGGAACTTTAACGATATCCATGTAGTTCATTTTGATAACCATTTTCTTTTAAATTAAATGGTCCATGCTAACTAAATTTCATAGAATATTATATACAAACATTTATTTTATGCATTATTTCATCATAATTTTAGACACCCTGTACTTTTCCTGTGTACATTTTGGGCAAATGATTCTTAGCAAATTTGGTAGCACCTTCTGCGGTTGTTCTGATTTTGGTGACTATTTTCAGCTAAACCCTAATTGTACAAACTATCAAACTATTTTGTGAGGAGCAAAAACGATAAAAAAAATTATGTTCCACCCTGTAAAAATTGTACACACCCTGTATAATTTGATTCTTTTTGGCAAAAATAAAAAACCTTGAATCTTAAGCTTTCCAACAATATATAGTTTGTGGGTCATTAAGTATGTAAAACTTAAGTTTTGTCCCGTTTAATCAGAATTGGTGCATTTCTCAACATTATTAGAAGTGAAACTTTTTTTTGACCAGTTTGTGACTTCTGACCATATCTACAAACTTCAATATGGTTATCTGCAGATTCATCAGACCCTTCAACACTCGGTCCAATTAAGTATGGCTGGAACCGTGATGAACCAACAAAGACTCTCATCCCAGTACAATTACCACCAGACAGACCAGCAGCACCAGATGAAATTCTGAAGATGGTATGTTGTGGATGTGCTTCAGCTCAACCCTGCGCAACATCAAGATGCGGTTGTGTACGTGCACATCATATGCACAATATTTTGTGCATGTAAGGTGATATAATAATTGTCATAGTCAGTTGTCAAAAGTGAACACCGAGGATGAGAACAGGAGGTACTGGTTGATTCCAATGAATAGGCTCTCAATTCAATACGTTTCAGCATTCACATCAGAATTTGATCATTGTAATTGTTGGAATATGCCCTTTTTAAATTGAAATTGAATATTATAATAGCAACCAATTGAAAATGTAACATTAACAATTTTAGCATATCAATGCATCACTTGGATATGTATTTGTTCAAGTGAGTGCGGGAACGAGAAATAGAGGTTCTCTTAGAATCCGATAACTATGCTTATGATAATGAATTTTGATTCCCATTTGAATATTATGAGAATTGTTTGAAATATGCTATTGTATGCATCAATGTACCATGTTTCGGGAGGTGTTGAAGGTGAACTATTTTGATTGAAAATTGAAGGGGTTGATATGATATCGATGCGTAAAATACAATTTCACTTTCAATTTGTTATCAGTAAACATGATGTCTTTGTATGACATGTTTGATATATGTGTATTTCAGTTACCCGTTGATTGACAATGGCGGCCATTTTATAATATGGAAATGAGGAATTGCAGCATCCATTTACAAATATATATAATCTATGAAGCGAGACAAACAATTTGACACCTTATTTATGTGATTTGGACAGTATTTATATTTGACCCCAACTTGACCTTTGCCTTATAACTTCAATAATATAAGTCATAACCATGTCAAACTATATATTTTTGTGATCAGTAAACAAAGAGCTACAATGTGATATATTAGTTGTGTCTGTAGAGTCATTTTGAAAATTTCCCCCTCACAGAACTTTACCCCCTTTATTTCTCAAAACGCTCAACATCTACGAGTTGGCATCATCTAGATTTGAAATCAGCACGTCAAAGTCACCTAGAAACAATCATAAAACTTCCCGCATACTTCATTTTGAGGTCAAATGGCTCTGCCAACGGACTAAATATTTTTAAAAACTCATAGCTCGACCAATATCTTTGTGTATCATGCTCAATCCATCCAATTTTATATCAAACTTGGGTCATAGATGCGACATGGAAACCATCATATGTTAATGAGGTCAAAGGTCACATACCAAGGTCAAAGGTCATTTGAGGTCAAGATGTAAAATTGGCTGCATATGAAAAATTGATTACATTTAAACAGGTGAAGTACAATTGCAACCAAACTCCAGGATGTTTATTTATTTAAATTATGATTTTTACTTATTATGTCTTTAACAAGGAGGCTCTTCTATGTCCTCTTTCTTTATAGTCACCTGATGCCTGTGGTTTGAGAGCCACCTTGTTTTTAATCGACCCATATAAACGGATGACCTATTTGGGACCGCTGTCCCTATTTTTTCCAATTTGTGGACATTTTTACCAGGGTAGGGGAGGGGGGTGGTGGAATTTGGCAAAAGTGTATCTTTTACCAAAATGTCCATGTTTTTTTCAACAACAAAACTTGTGCATCATTATAATTTGTTCATTTATAATTTATTTGTTTGTAAATATTACTTGTAAATATTATTTGTAAAAGATTTGTTTTCTACTATTAGACTCCCCCCCACTCTTCTCAAAACTCAAATCTTTCTGACATATGATCCATTGTAACCACAGAAAATCCTTGCTGTTTGAGAACTAAATTGTCACCATCTTATAAAGGGATGACCCATCCCCCACACACACAGATGGTACAATTGACAATCTGCTCATATGATCAGGGAAATCATTTACAATTGTATTAATTTGTTGATTTTAGTTTGTTGATCTGACATGTTAGTGACTTCTACAAGGTGCCCCATGTGAAACATGGGGTTTTTTTGTCCATGAAAAATATAAACATTGTTTGCGAAATACTAGTAATTATGTTCAGCAATCTTTAATGTGCCATAAGATTATTTTTCTATCCATTTTGGAGCTCCCGTTATCAAATTATGGCCAATCTTCTCGGACATGTTCAAATTCACCTTTGGCCACTTTTTGTGTGAAGAGAGCTCTGTGATGTTGGCAGAGACTATTTTTATTTTCTCAGCGGTATGTGTGCGCATCATATTTAATTGATGACCCATGCTTTTAAATTTCACGTAAAACAAGATAATTGGACATAATAAAGTGCCCATTTGACTGTGTAGTGGCCGATAATATTCCCTATGCATCATACATTATCAAAGACCAGTCCCTGTGTTTGTGTATATGATATTAAATGAGGTAAGGAGGAAGATTTATTGTGCAATATGTATAATTTGTATACATGATTAATTTCTTCACAATGATAGTGCATTGTATAAATGTATATTTAATGTATGTGTGCAATATGTAATTATTAATATTTACACTTTGTTTCTGTTACAAAGGTAGGTGAATTATACCTTTCATTTGGTATATGCATAAGTATATTAGAGGAACAGTGCTATTCAGGGGCGTCATATGGATGGGACAGGGGGACACATCCCCCTCACTTTTAAAGTGGGGGGACATATAGCAGATGTCCCCCCCCCCCCCCCCATCTTTTTTTTGAATAACCCTGAGGATAAAAGTCTAGTTATGATGATGATGATGAGTGATGATGATGCCCCCTTTCTTTTTACAATATCATTTTTTTTTCACGCTCAGCGTGAATTATTTTTACTACTTTGTTATTAAATTGGAACAAGATGGCTTCAGAAACGTTCTCTGTACCTTTTTAGTATTAAAATAGGCGCTAGCAAATTAGTTTCACTGTTTAATTATCAGTCAAGCTTAACAACATATGGCTTATCAGGAACGGTTTTTTAAACCTTTCTTTTTACAATACCCAATATTTTTGCGGTCACCGTGAATCCTTTTTAATTTATGCGAATTTCAAAACCCTCGCCGTGTTGTTTGCTTTTGCAAAATTGAAGGGAAAAAATCAAATTTTGGAAGATTTTAACCAATATTGGTTGGAAATGAAGTGAAGGCTTTTCAATTAAATTTTGGTCAAAAGTACACACCAAATAGGTTCGAAAATTGAACAAAAAATCCAATTCCAAGGGCGACACCCCCTCACTCTCCCTGTCAGCGTTACCGCTTTGATTAGTCAATCATGCATACTCAATTAAATTTATTTTTAAGCCCCCCGGGTAAAAAAATCCTGCGCACGCCTATGCATATTCATCAAAAATGTGGTTAAATTCAAAGTGTGCACCAAATTGCACCATTTTCATTGCATATTTTCAAAATATTCTTAATTCTAAGGGGGCACATCCCCCCTCAGACTCCACCCTGGCATCGCATATCAGTTTACAAACACCCATGATCCAAAACTTGTGTCCCCCCCCCCCAACGGGATGACGCCCTTGGTGCCATTACCATTGGGTATAGCTAGAAATAATCTTGCATAAGGCAAACAAATTGGTGTGTTGCCCTCAGCGACCGGCCCTAAATTCTTAAAAATTAAGGTCACATTTTTTAAAGATTTAAATTTTGTCTAATTGTAAAAATATTAATATTTTATACTTTAATAAAAATAATTTCTTCTTGAATAATTTTTTTTTTATCACTCTAGGAACATTAGTAAATTTGACATTTACCAATTTTGTCTTGACATAAACCACAACAGCCATGTCTGTCAGTAATCTTTTTCAGCAATAAAAAAAACCCATACACACACAAAATTTACCAATGGACCCTATCTCAATACTTAGGGCAACACAGCATTTTTGCCTTAAACCTAGCACTTTGAAGAAGGCCACCAAAGCCTATCATTGAATTCTAGTCTTTGTGAATTGTTCCTTGTATACCACTGGTATGGTGGCGTAAGTAGACATGATCTTAAATGAGGCAAGGAGTAAGATTTATTGTGCAATATGTACTTTTATACTTACATTTGTGAATTGTTCCTTGTATAGCAATGGAAGTGTAACTAAACATGATCTTAAATGAGGCAAGGAGTAAGATTTATTGTGCAATATGTATTTTATACTTACATTTGGGAATTGTTCCGATTAGCCGAGTGATTTGACGCTCGGTTACATGACTTGTCAGCTCCTGACAGAACAAACGTGTTTTTCACCCGTCTGCCCGTGTGGTAGATGCGCTGGTGTTGGTGATAGATTGTATCCCTCACAAAGTTGATGTTGCGGCATTTCAGTAACAACAAACGGTGAGATGAAAGAGATTTGGGGTAATATTTTCACTTTTTACCGTCTGCTCGATACATTTGGAATTTGCCGGTCAACGCCTTTGTTGATAAAAAAACAAAATAGTCTCGTTCCACATTTTACTTCTCATGTGTGCACGCGTGTATGTAAACATAGTAAATCACTAGGTGGACAACCAACAAGGACAATGCTATGAATGCGATCAACTGTTGCGAAGAACGCGCAACGCACCTACTCCACGTGACCTGTTTTTCCGAAGATTTCCGATCTCAATTTGAAATGGTCTATAGCAATGGAAGTGTAACTAAACATGATCTTAAATGAGGCAAGGAGTAAGATTTATTGTGCAATATGTACTTTTATACTAAATATCAAACACAATGATGTATGTATATTTGATATGTGCGTAAGATAAAGATTAATTCATGTGCAATACAAGTATGTAATAATTTATTTTTACACTTTGTTTCTGTTATAATGGTGGGTGGGTTGTACCTATCATCTAAAATGTCCATAACTATATGAGTGGAACAGTGCCAAAACCCAGGGGTATATTATGTAGTAATAATCTTGCATGAGGGGCACAGCAATAGTGGGTGGGTTGTACCTATCATTTAACATGTGCATAAGTATATGAGTGGAACAATGCCACAACCCAGGGATATGTAGTAATAATATTGCTTTAGGGGCACATCAATTATAGTGGGTGGGTTGTACCTATCATTTGATATGTGCATAAGTTTATGAGTGGAACAGTGGAATCACCCAGGGGTTCAGCATGTAATAATCTTACACTAGGGACACAGCAATAGTGGGTGGGTTGTACCTATCATTTGATATGTGCATATATATATGAGTGTAACTGCGGCTTATTCCGGGGTATAGGTAGTAATAATCTTACATGAGGGGCACAGCAATAGTGAGTAGGTTGTACCCATCATTTGATATGTGCATAAGTATATGAGTAACTGCAGCTTATTCTGGGGGTATATGTAGTAATAATCTTACATGAGGGGCACAGCAATAGTGGGAGGGTTGAACCAATCATTTGATATGTGCATAAGTGTACGAGTGTAACTGTGCCCATAACCCAAGGGTATAGGTAGTAATAATCTTACATGAGGGGCACAGCAATGGTGGGTGGGTTGTACCTATCATTTGATATGTGCATAAGTATGTGAGTGTAACAGATGCATAACCCAATGGTATAGGTAGTAATAATCTTACATGAGGGGCACAGAAAGGGCAATTTGTATTTTATTATTCTTATATTGTACTTCATTCATATATAACTCTGTGTAGTGACGTCAAAGTGTATTCGTTTTATCAACCCAGCATTTAAGCACAAGTATCAGATTTCATCGTTGATTGGATGGATACTTAGGCCAGGGCATTACATCACATGTGTGATAAGAAGGTGCCATCATTGGAATACTCTCTGACGTCACTGAACAGAGTTAGATGAACAAAGTTAGGAATTTGATTTCACATGTTCTCAATGTTAAACTTGGATCATAATTGAAGGACATGATGTAGTATATCTTTATATAGGTATCTACTGAATATGCCATATACTATCAAGACAGCAATGCATGGCATATATACGGACATGCTATCTACTGAGGATAAGACTGTGAAAAGACATACATGTGTCGCAATCAAATCCATCATTTCACGATATGCACACATAAGCGCAGGTCATTAAAAGAAAACCGATGACCGTGTAGGCACAAAGAAGATTTCTTGATGTACCCCAGGATGTTTCACTTTCATCACATGACCACAGGATTTCTGTCACCAGTGTCTACTGGTTCCCATCGACATTACAGTGCAAGGAAATGCTTATAAAGTTGTTAAATGAGGGTCTTTAAGAAAATCCTTTTGCAAGTAATATGATTGATGTGTCTTTAATACAGTCCTCTTTTGATTTTCTTAAAGACCCTATATTTTTATGAATACAAGTTTTAGTTGGGATTCAATTTCTTTTAATATTTATACAAGTTACCCTATCTGCACCATGCATTTAGATGGTAGAGGTCAGGCGACCTCCAGCTGTTAATTACTTTAACACATGTGTGGGACTGTTTGTTTTGCTGATAAGCCCTGCTGGTACTGTAGGGGCGCTAAGCATTATGGGGTACATCAAGAAATCTTCTTTGGTGTAGGCATAAGTCATTCTGTGTTACATGGGTATATTGTTTGATCGCTGAAACAAGCATGTGTAATATCACGGACAAACCACAGATTAGCCCAAATGGACTATTACATTGCTTGTGAGTGGTTTCACTGCATGATTGTCTGACGAGACTGATGATCGATCTGTTGTGAGAAGCATTTGTAAAATTCGGTTCAATGTAACATTTGTATACAAAGTTACATCCAAAGCGTTTATGATGAGGGTTAACATCAGTTGGGAATCAGGAACTTTGATCAGTTGTTTTGTCAGTTACTGAAAAATCTAAACATTAAGATTTCCATCGGGGCTACAGCCCTTTTGCAAATCCATGTGAAAATGTTTTGGATTCATTGCAAAACATTTTAACAAACCATTACAATGATATGCAGTCATTATCTTATAAGCAATACATGACATTGTGTAGACATGCTAGAAGTATTGTAGCAAAACGTTATGAATTTGAAATAAACGTACGTTGCTATGGAACCTGCACACTAAAGGAAGTGCATCATGGGAGCAATGCGTTTGGTGAATGCACTGTTTATATCTACTTTTGAATTCTCAGTAGTAACCAACCAATGGAAAAACAGGAAACTAAGATACACTGAGTAGTAACGACAAATTTGACAAATCATAGCACCTTCTCAAATGTTGATATGCTCACAATAGCACTCTCCATACAGTTTGTGCCAATTTTCACACATCAACATCAGCGCGATCGATGTTTATTGATTTTTCTGATTTTTCTCTCGAAACAACACACACATTTATTGACCTATAAACGGAAAATGATTATTGTTTTCATTTTGTCATTTATAATGTTCAAGTTTCTGAAAGAAGTTAATTTGAATTAATTTTTTAAATATGAAGTACAGGGTGTCCCAAAAGTTTCGAAACCAATTTAAAGATTTGTATCTCTCTTAAAATAATTTGGAAAGCGAAAACATGTAGAAAAGTTTCGGTAGTACCAAACTTGGCTCCTTTTTGAGGCCCCTCAACATATAACACACGTTGAAAGTGTTGGCTACATAACTCGAAATACCATAAAAATGTTTTTATTTTTATACTGCGAATTATTAAACCGGGGATATAACGTTTTAAAAAAGGTTTCAAAACGTTTGGGACGCCCTGTACAATTATGTTACATATAGGTTCTTATTTGAATTATATCTGTTGTCTATTTATGAAATTGTGTTCTAATTCTTTATCGTTATTGAATTAAATCATGTTTTGATGTGTGTGCATCACTAATCTACAACTTGTGTTCTGCATTTCTGTAATGTGGTTTATTTCACTTAGGCACACAGACGACACAAACACAAATGTGGCACCTTAAATTCATATTGATGCCCTTGGGGAAGTGCAGTCAGGAGTCAGGGAGATGTCATGTTGGATCCCGTTCACACTCCTCGGGTAAAAGAATGGCCACCTGTTCAAATTATATTAGCCTTATCACAAGATGGGTCTCTGATATATGTGACCTGCTCCCACAAAATGAGTGTAAATTTGTGGCAAAGATGTTGCTGAATTGAGCTAGGATAGCATGCTATTGATTTTTGCCGTTTGTTGTTAGTATGGACCAAGCCCTTCTATTTATAGCGGGATTATAAAATAAATAGCCTGGCATGGCTGGTAATACTCTTAAAATAAGTATACATACTGCTATTTTAGAATTCCCCTATAATAGAAGGGACTGTGGGTACATACCATCAACAATTTTAAACGGCAAATCAATAACATGCTATGCTGCCTCAATTCAGCAACATCTTCGCCTCAACGTTACGCTAATTTTGTAGGAGCAGGTCACATATAAGGGTCATTTTCCAACGAAAATTGGCCAATTTCAGGATCAATTTTGATGGCAGCCAGTGGCAGTACCACAGGGGGCAAGGGGGAACCCCCCCCCTTATAAAAATATTTGTTCCCCCCCCCCCCCCCACCCCTCAATTTAGTTAAAATTAGAAAAAATAGACAATTTTAGCATAAAAAGGCAATTTTGTATCCCAGTACCCCACTGTTATGTATATCCAAGTAACCCCCTGTTAATGCATATCCAAATGTATTTCTTTCATGAGTATAGACCTTATCTCAAATAGGTTAAAAAAACCAATTGATTATGCTTTTCTGTTTCATTGTGGGATTGAAAAGTGACAAGATTTGCACACTTTTCTATCCCACAATGCATCAGAAAAGAATAATCAATTGACATTTACCTATTTGCGATAAGGTCTAATTTAAAGCTGCTTTGTGTTATCAGGAACTTTGTTTTATCAGACTTTGTGTTCACGAATTTCCACTGTTTATCCCAGTAGCCCCCTGTTATGTATCCCAGTACCCCCACTGTTATGTACGGTATATCCAAGTAGCCCCCCTGTTTTTGTATCCAAGTACCCCCCCCCCCCCACCCCATCCCTGTTATGTATATCCAAGTGATCCCATCCCTGCAGAAAAAAGAGGTATGTTTATCTAGGGATTGTACTTACATTCAGGCCTGGAAATAGCACCCGCCCGCCTGCCCATAGCGGATAACTTTTGCGTCGGGCAGGTGAAGATACCAAAGTACCCCCCTCCCCCAACTGGCGGGTAAATATTTTCAAACTCGCAGTGTATAGTGTGTTAGGGGTCGTCCATAATTTTCGCCATTTTCAGTTACGTACAAAGCGTACGTAAGAGGGGGGAGGGGGTCTAAATATACCCCAACCGTACGTAACTTAAATGGCGATCTTGAGAGGCGGGATTTTTTTTTTTTTAAGTACAAAATAAAATAAAATTTCGCCATTTATTGCGTACGTAACTCGAGGGGGGGAGAGGGTAAAAAGTTACGTACGCTCTGTACGTAAGTGAAAATGGCGATAATTTTGGACGACCCCTTACACTGGCTGGTGGAATTTCTGTTGGGCAGGTATTTGAGTTACCTGCCCGACTGGCTGGTTGAAAAAAATCTGAAGTTCCAGCCCTGCTTACATTCAACACAGAGTCTTGTCTTGTTATTGTATTTGACCTATTTTTTGTTGGATTGTTATTGTATTTTTTTATAAATCTTGCACATTTATATTCCTGTCAAGGCACAGCTTATTAATTAGGATTAATACCATCAATTTTGCATACTTGATTTTCAAAAGGTTTTATTATTCTATCTGATTTAATGCATTTCTATTTTTGTAACTAATATTTGATGACATGAAAACACATTCTTTGGATTTTAATATTTCGATGTGCGATATTTCTTAACATTTATGAAGGAAAAAACTTCCATTTTGGTCACAAAATATCATATCAAAGATAGAAACGAGTTGAATATCATCTAGTCAAACCAAGAGCTGTACAAGATTATTAAAAAGATAAGTCACGTTTACGTTTGATAAGCTTTTCAACTCATCAAGAACGGGTAATTTTAATACACAAAAAATACATTGACAGTTAAGCATCAATTGGGGGAAAAAGTCTTATGCATAAGTATAAGTATATGACTTCTGTTTGTCCACAGAGCTCCCAGTCAAACTGTTTATATCAACACCAGTGGCGGCACCCAAAAAAGTAATCTTCTCCCCTTTGCCCCCCTCCCCCCCCCCCCAAAAAAAAAAACAACAAACAAAAACACCCAATTTATTTAAAATTAGACAGTTTTAGTATAAAATGGGAAATTTTTTGCACCCATCACACGCTTTTTCTTACCAAATACTAGACAAAATTTGACAATTTTAACAGGAAACAGCATTAATTTTAAGGGCAAGCGCGCATTTTCATAACAAATTAGTTAGAAGCAGACAAAATTTGACAATTTTAACAATGTGCGCTCTTTTTTTCATGCACCCCTCAAAAACCTGATGTGCGCTCTTCATGTGCATTTTCTTTTTTTCATGACCCCCCAAAAAATCTTATCCCCTCTTTTGCGCCCCCCCCCCCCCCCACCCCCAAATTATGATGCTGGTGCCACCACTGATCAACACTAAATATTATTTTAGATATAATGATAAATCATTCGTTGATTTATATCATATTAATTATTAGTAATGTCAAGAGAATAAAGATGCCATGCTTGTTTTAAGGAAATGATCCAAAATTCATGATTGTATTTTGAATGTTTCACAACATTTACATTTACATTATTCAATGTAAATCTGATCAATAGCAATAATGAGTTATCATGATTATGAGTTATACAATACACATGAGTTAGGGAGGACATCAAAACTCGACCGCCCGGCAACCGCCGGTTCCGTGCGGTTGCAGCCGGTTTCTATTGTTCTAAACAATGATATGCGGTCCAACCGGGCGGAACCGGTGGTTGCCGCGCGGTCGAGTTTTGATTTGCTCCCTTATGCATTATATGCATCATGTCCACCAAAATGCTTTGATTTATTTTAAGTAAGGCGAGGAAAAAAGAAAACCCTGTTTTACGGGCCCGACCGACCTATTTTTTTGCGTTTTTCAATTAAAAAAAACTTTCTTTTCATAATTTTGTTTCTCAAATCATATAAAAACAGCCGGAAATCTGTCGGAAAAAATGTTCACAATTTGTTTACAAAATTCCTGATTTGGGCAGTTTTTGGTGACATTTTAGGTAAGACATTTAAAAATTAAAAAACCCTACCAACCGACCCTACTTTGACAGGTCCGTCTGCCCGTAAAACAGGATTTCTTTTTGTCGCCTAATAGTTCCATGACAGTTCAAATTATGACACAGCAGTTCAGCCCACAACAACAGAGGGCATCTGTTCTGTTGCTGAGATAGGATTTCAACGGTTTTCTATATGATGCTTGTAAAGATAGCCGTAATACTTTCATGATTGTAAGAGTATATCCAGCATTGTTCACTGTCCAGTTACAGGTGGAAAAGAAATGATATAATAGTATTATCAATCAGCATGTTCAGTAAGCATGAATACTGCCATATCATTGGATACATGGTCAATGTTTACATTATTATATTACAATGAGCAGGATATTACACCTCCGCAAATCATGTGTGAAATGTGTAGAAATAAACTCGAAATGTATGATTGCTCCAAGCATGCAAAGTCCAAAAGAGGAATTGAAATTGTGTTGAATGTGGTTTTGAAAAAACAGCAGATATTAAATTAAACTAAATATATCCTGTATCAATAATGAATGACAGTCATGTTTTGAAATAAAATCCAATGTTAAACCAAGAGCCGTAGGCAAACTTGTATTGTCTCTGATTGTTTCTTTCTTTATTTGTTACCTTTTAGTACTTGAATTACATTTTAGTTGAATTGTATGTAAGGTTTCAATCAAATACATTATTTGTTGATTCATCATGTAATTGTTTTCAACAAATCATTATCCAGAAAAAAATATATAGAAAACCTGATTAATTCTCAACGTGTAGTATTCTTCCATATTGAATTAGAGTCCGCTTATACCTGAACAGAATTGCTGTCCATTTATGTCTCGCCCCGCCCAACTCTGCCCTAAACTCCACCCTTACTATCCATTTTCATAATCAAGAAATGAATAATGTATGTTGTTGTTTTAGAATCTACTGGAGATATACTATCTACTAGAAATATGCTATCTACTGAATATATGCTATCTACTGGAGATATGCTGTCTACTGGAGATATGATATCTACTGGAGATATGCTATCTCCTGAAGATATGATATATATTGGAGATATGCTATCTACTGAAGATATGCTATCTACTGGAGATATGCTATTTACTGGGGATATGCTATCTACTGGAGATATACATCTACTAGAGATATGCTATCTACTAAAGATATGCTGTCTACTGGAGATATTTTATCTACTGACTATATGCTATCTACTGGAGATATGCTGTCTACTGGAGATATGCTGTTTAATGGAGATATGCTGTCTACTGGATATAGGCTATCTACAGGAGATATACTATATATTGGAGATTAACTATCTACTGGAGATATGCTATCTACTGGAGATATGTTATTTACTGGAGATATGCTATCTACTGGAGAAAAACATCTACTAGAGATATGCTTTCTACTATAGATATGCTCTCTACTGGAGATATGCTGTCTACTGGAGATATTTTATCTACTGAAGATATGTTATCTATGGAAATATGCTGTTTACTGACGATATGCTATCTACTGGAGATGTGCTATCTACTGGAGATATGCTATCTACTGGAGATATGCTATCTACTGGAGATATGATATCTTCTGGTATATAATAATAGAGATGTGCTATATTTTGGAGATGTGCTATCTATTGGAGATGTGCTATCCACTGGAGATATGCTTTCTATACTGGAGATATGCAATATATTGGAGATGTGCTATCTATTGAAGATGTGTTATCTATTGGAGATATGCTATATACTAGATATGTGTATCTACTGGAGATATGTTATCTACTGGAGATATGTTATCTACTGTAGGTATGCTATCTTCTGGAGATATGCTATCTACTGGAGATATGTTATCTACTGTAGATATGCTATATACTGGAGATATGTTATCTACTGGAGATATGTTATCTATGGAAATATGTTATTTACTGAAGATATGCTATCTACTTGATATATGCTGTTAACTGACGATATGCTATATACTGGAGATAAGCTATCTACCGGAGATATGATATCTACGGGTGATGTGATATATATATTAATATATTAGAGATGTGTTATATATTGGAAATGTGCTATCTATTGGAGATGTGCTGTCTACTGGAGATATGCTTTCTATACTGGAGATATGCTATCTATTGGAGATGTGCTATCTATTGGGATATGTTATCTACTAGAGATGTGCTATCTATTGGAGATATGATATCTATTGGAGATGTGCTATCCATTGGAGATATATGCAGTAGATAGCATATCTTCAGTAGATAGCATATCTCCAGTAGATAGCATATCTCCAGGAGATAGCATAACTCCAGTAGATAGCATATCTCCAGTAGATAACATATCTTGAGAAAGCGCACAGAAGAAAATCTGACAAATACGCCGCTCTGGTTGCTAATATTCAGAACAATGATTTTGAGTGTGAGCTGGTCGCCCTCGAAATTGGTAGTCGTGGTTACATATCCCCTCACAATCTTGGTAGACTTACACTCAACTGTGCAATAGCCCCACTACTTTTAAAATATTCCGGGACAACATCACCAAATTATCTATTCTTTCATCCTTCTCAATTTTCCATGCTCACAAAGAACCCGCATGGGACAATTATCCCAACGGCGAATCCAGGGGGGTGCTGCGGTGGCTGCAGCACCCCGGGGTATAAAGAAGAAGAAAAAAATTAAAAAGGGATAAAAAAGGGGGGAAAGAAAAAGGGAAAGGGAAAAAAGAGGAAAGGAGACAAAAATGGAGACAAAAAAGGAAAAGTAAGAGTGGAAAAAGTAAATGGAAAAAAGTTGTGCAAAGTGAGGGTTATAGAACAAGAAAACAAGCCTATTGAAGAAACATGTGCGGAAATTGCATACGCGGTAGGCATCTAAAACAACCATGGAAAATATAAATCATATATAAATTCCCTTCTCTTTTAAAGTAGGTTTGTCTCGTTCAAAACAAGTGTGAAAGTCGCGTTTTCGTAGATAATCAAAAGACGTTGCTATCATGGTTCGTGATAGTCATCATAGAGCATCTTGTCAGTCGCGTACCCAGAGGGTGTGCCCCTCCCCCCCCCCCCCCCCCCCCCCCCCCCCCCCCCCCTAAAATAGCCCCGTTTGTACACACAAGGGTTCCGTCTGTATATTTGCGATTTTGACCAAGCCATTGTTTTGGCCGGTTTTGAGGACAACCCCTTCCCCCTACTTATATCAAGATTTCACGAGCTGGCGGCAACACATTTTGGGCAACTTTTACGATTTTTTTGTAGTCGGTAAAAAAAAAATCGGTACATTATGCCTTTCGTCGGTACAACTAAGCCTGTGACCCCCATCCCCCCCCCCCCCCCCCCCCCCCCACCCCGTCCCCCAGATTCCAAAAGCCAGGTACGCCACTGCAACTTGTTATTTCAACGTCGAGAAGGTTTCTTTGAATTCTACGGGGAGAACTAAAAGTAAAAGCAGGCGCGTACGCAGGGGCTGTCAAAAAATTAAAAATGGGAATAAATAAGGAG
>CM069453.1:33623511-33847972 GCA_035610835.1 Ophiura sarsii | reverse complement strand
TGAGATTCAAAACCTCTACCCATTTCTAAGGGTGATTTTGGAAAAATCGGTACCCATTTTTAGCGGTTTTGCTTCATTTAAGACCAAATTTTCGCAAATTATCGGGAAAAAGACCTAATATTTGCAAATTTTCGCGAAAATAGACCCATGTCTAAGGATTTTTCAGTTGAAAAGCCTACCCATGGCTAAGGATGTCTCATGAAAAACGACCCCCTGGAGCGGCACGTCCCCGTATGCCTTACATACGTGAGTACCCCCCCCCCCCCCCCACCCCGGGCTAATTTGCCGCTATTATATAAATCGACTGGAGGGTCCTGCATACATTTTGCTTAATATATATTTTTATCTGAGAGAAATTCACCAAATCTTATCAGACCCTCTGAAGCATTGTTGATTGGAAGCGCAATTTGTTAAATATCAAATGAATACGTGGAGAAAAACGTGTAGGCCTAGCTTCAATGAGTAATACAGTCTTGATAATATTAAACCATTTGACGAATTAAATTTGATGGAATTGCATTACTATCAAAACTCAATGTTCCGGTTACATGCGGGTAATCAAAGTTCACAATTGTAGCGAAATAAAAATAAGTCACAACCCCATTGACGGGCCCATTGAGTGCCCAGACTGCCACCTCTTCCTATAGTGCATCTAAGACAATCAATTTTATAAGCAAATCATACTCTGCAACAGCTATATCGGTCCATTCTTTAGTTTAACATGGTATGTCTTTTCATTGGATCGCATTGAGCGAGTACAAACTCATCATGATACTACAGGGTGTATCAGAAAGAACTGTACCGAGGCAATATGATTTATTACGGTATGAATTCGATTGATATTGTTCAAACCGTTTTCACATTTATCTTGCGCAAACGCCTAGCTTTCATAAGAATTTTAAATTTGAAAATCGGACATTTCTGATGGGAAATACAGACTTTCTGGTAAAGATAGTAGATTTCAATTTTGGTCGAAATGATCAATTTAAAAATATGTGAAATTACTAACCCTACCTGAGATATCCATCTGTCCATAGGACAGGGTTTATTTTTAGTCGCCATATCTTAATATCACATCACTTGTATAACTATTTATTATTTGCATACTTTTGTGGGTGAAATTTGGAGATAAATTCTGATTTTTAATCCGCAAATAAACCAGAATTTGTTCTGCTAGAGTGGTTTTAACTTTCTTTTCTTTGGCGGGAGCTTTGAATATTGCTTATGGGCTACATTGTTTGAAATGTTGGGTAAGTGTAAGTGGTAGAGAGGATTGATTGAAATTGAAAATACGTTTTTCATCGATTTTCGATTATGTCTTGACACACGAGAACAAAAAGAGATATCTCAATGAAATTAACATTTAATATAGGAAACATGTTCACCGTTATATTGCAGGTATTTAGATTTAAAACAACAATAATTTTGTATTTTTTATGTATTTTAGAAACACGGTACAGTTCTTTCTGATACACCCTGTATTCCTATACCATATCACGATTCCACGACGCTATCACCTATTCAAAAGGCCCGCGTACATTGGACAGGTGATGCATTAAGTTGTTGGCTTTGTGTTCTAGGGGTCGGCAACATGATAAAGGACTCGACACCGTAGTGCTTCCTTGTCTCTTAATTCCAAGATTGTGCACACCTCCTCTTGCCAGCCAATTTAGTTAGATTTTCAATCCAGTAAATTTGTGATACATTTATGTGGCCTATTTTTAAACATTATCATAATAGGTTCATTTTGGGAACGGAATGTACGTACAAACACTGCCTTCTCTCCCCTAAACACACACTCCGGTTCGGTGCCAAGTCGCAATTTATTCTGAATACTGAAAATAAAAGAATATTGTCAAATTTACCAAATATTTGATTTTAAACCATTGCTATGACGTCAGTCTATTCAATAAACTGAAGATTATTTTCTACGAATGTACACTTTTCTGCAGTGGCGTAGCTCAGGGAGGGGGGGGGGGGGGGGGGGGGGGGGGGGGGGGGGGTGGGGGGGCAGGGGGGAAAATCCCCCCCCCCCCCCTGACGGGAAAAACCCCATTTGTGCCCCCGCCCCCAAGACCCATTTGTGCCCCCGCCCCAGCCCCTCAAAAAAAATTAATAAGGGGAAAAAAAAGAAAATAGTGAAAAAAACCCGAGATTGCGTGCGGGGTACTTGTTTTGTGTGGGCAGATTCAGCTCAAATAGTCAAATATAAGGCAAAATTGTACATATAGTCCCCACTTACGTGAAAATCACGAGTTGGTGACTTGGAAAAATTTGGGGCAACCTTTTACGAAAATTTCAGAAATCTTGCCCCCCCCTGAAAAAAATCACAGCTACGCCACTGCTTTTCTGCACGAATCTACAGTTAAGAGTAGATTCGTGCACGAAAGTTACATTCGTAAAAACATAATCTACAGTTTATCAAATAGACTAGTCATGTAAATTTGCAGTTAATTATATACATAGCAAAAACAACACTATCACTCTTTTTAACTTTTCCTATAGCAAATATTTCATTCACACATTTTATTTTTATAACAATAGATATAAACATAAATCTGTTACATTTGTTACACAAAAATAAAATTAAAATTATACAGCGTATCCCAAAAAACTCAAAAGTTTGCGAGCTTATAACGAAATAAGTAGGATATCAAACAAAATATACCTGACCTTAATTAGGTAAATTCGGAGACCAATCCAATGTAAACTTTTTGAAATACAAAGATTTGAATAGAGCGTGGTCAGAACCCATTTGTCCCGATTTAAGGAATTAACCATCCGTGCGATGCAAGAAACTGTGTGCTGTGTGCAGTATTCCCGGCATGGGGTTTATTCTCCGAAAGAACTTAAATAACTCGGGACTATAACAAAGAACATTTTGTTTAAAGTTTAATTGGATTTATCACAGAGTTTAACCAATTAAGGGTTATATTGTTGGATATCTCTAAATATGAACTATTCATGTTTCCTACTTTTTAGTTATAAGCTCGCAAACTTTTGAACCCAGTTTTTGGGACACGCTGTACAGCCAATCATATAGCCATTAAAATCATATTTGATGACGACTATTATTAGGTATAGCACACTAAAATTTCAATTTCAAATATATTGGAATTCAACAAAACAGGTGTCATTTTAAAGATCATAACTTAATTATATAAAGTGAAAAGATCACATTTTTATATACCTTCCTTTGTTTATAAATTAGATTTGAAGTTTACCTAAAAATAGACATTTCTCAATTGTTCACGAAATGTGCGTGGCAGGTTTGTGAGGGGTGACTTACACCTAGCACATAAAGTCCCTGACCAGGTGCTTTGAGGTTCGCTAATTCAAAATATATAATCGGTACAAAAAATCTGAGATATACATTAAATGAGCAAATTTCTTTTCCGCAGTTTGATACCTCATTCAACAAAATCGAATGGATACTTTTAAAGTTATGGCGATTTCAATGACCGCGCATGCAACAGAAAAGTTGCACTAGGTATAGGAATCATTGATGCTTGAGGGAACAGCATATGACCACAACACTGTCCGCTAGTGTTGCAATTTATAATGCTTTGGCGCGAGTTTTAAAAGCACGGTCCTAAACAAAACGGGGTGCGTGCGCAAACTGCCGGGCAAAGAACAATGGCAACTAGCCACGTTTTGTCCGGTGTGACGTCACCTGTCACCCAATCTATAGCAATCATGGGTACATGACATGACATAATTGCCCGCTTAGGAGCGCTATTAATTCGGTCTGGTAAACCCATTGTTATCAATTACTACGAGAGGATTGCCCAGTGCGCGTGTACAACCAGGCAATCATATTTAAATTCGGGGCGTGTACGAGCGGTACTACTTGCTAACTGCATGGGTGAGTTTCCATTATGTTGCAGCCGGTTTGTTGCAAACGAGAAGTACGTCATATAGCAATCAGCTTTGTAGCCTAATGATCATCTTTTATACAAAGTCACCTGCATGCGAACTGAAACAGTAATTTTTATATAATAATATTTATGAGGTAGGAGGTAGAACCTATTGAATGACCCTCGTATATACAGTGGCGGATACAGGGGGGGGGGGGGGCTTTGGGGGCGGGCGCCCCCCGTAAAATTTACAATATACCTTTTTTGTGTACCACTTTACCTTTTTCAGAGACATAGGTAGGTTCCGTCTGTACATTTGCCACTTGTACTCTGCGATTTTTTTTGCCGGTTTTGGGACAACCATATCGCTACCCCCCCCCCCCCCCCCCCCCACCCCCCCCCCCCCCCCCCCCCCCCACCCCCACTTAGCAGAATTTCACGAGCTGACGGCAAAAAATATTGGGCCCTTTTACGATTTTGTGGGTGTCAGCCCCCCGTAAATTTTAATCCTGGATCCGCCACTGATATATAGCTAAATAAATGTACCTACATTTCCCGGTATAAATTTTTATGGGACCCTGTACAGCAAAATAGCTAAGAACTATATTTTTCAAACGCTGTATGCACAATTTATGAATCTAGCTTTACCCCTGCACAAGTTATTACCAAAATGTCATCGTTGGCCCAATATGACTATTATTTGTTTTGGTGGGTATGGGGCGGAATACCACCATGGGGCAAGATGGTTTGTGGTTGTCCGACACAAGAGAGCGTAGTCCCTCTCTCCCAAAATTAATTGAGGAAAAATACAACCTTGATCATGTTATATTGTTAAAGGTGTCTTTATGTGAATTTTTCAATAAAGCTAAAACCATTGTAAAAGTTCATACATTGTATGTCGATTTTGAAGCAATTCAGCATGCAATTGTAATTCTTTAATCATCTATGTCTATGCGCGTACATTTTACAAAGTAATGATCTTCGGGGGCAAATACGCAGAAGGCCATGTATCCCCCTAAATGTTCTTGTCCCCGCTATGCCCCCCACAATTAATCAAAATAAAATAAAAATGTTTAGTAGTTGCAGATTTACATTCTGATCATAAATCATGAATATATTCCGAGTTACGATTCCTAATTCCCTCAAAATCATGGTTTTTAGAGTGAATTTAGAGTATACCGGGACAATCTATTTTTCAACCTCTTAAAACCCTGATTTTGAAGTAATTAGGAATCGTATCGATCTGTAACTTAGAAGATCTTTATGATTTATGATCAAAAATGTAAATCTGCAAGACAATCTGCTTTCATAGTAAAAATCAATGATAGAGGGCACTACTTGGAAAATATCACATAATATGCCCGGATACTCGGATTTGGTTTGGTCGGGGGGTGTGCCGCTGGAGATTCAAAACCCATACCCATTTCTAAGGGTGATTTTTCGCGAAAATAGACCTAATTTTGGCAAATTTTCGCGAAAATCGCGAAAACAGGACCCATGTCTAAGGATTTTCCACTGAAAATCCTACCCATGGCTAAGGATGTCTCATGAAAAAACGACCCACTGGAGCGGCACGTCCCCGTATGCCTTACATACGTGAGTACCCCCCCCCCCCCGGGTTTCAAATGGGCAAAATAGCCGAAAATATAAATGGGTACTGCCATGGCAGCAAAGATTTAAAATTTAAAAAAAATCAATATGTTACACCATAAGACCTACCACCATACCAAATAGGGAAAATTCATATTTTGATCGTGCACATCATACCCTGGTGGTATTTTAGGTGTTATCAGTTATAACTGCTAAATGTCATTTAACATAAAACTTGTTATAACGCGCCAAAATGGATTCAAATTATCTCTCATCCCCTCTAAACAACTTATCCACTATCCTCGTGTAACTAAAATTGATTTTTAGGACATTTGAGAGGGGGTCTTAGGTCAGTAGTTTACCCCCCTCTCAACTACTAACCTAAGACCCTTAGATTTTTGGCGCCAAAATGGATTCAAATGATCTCTCATCTCCTCTAAACAACTTATCCACTATCCTTGTGTATCTAAAACTGTTTTTTTAGGACATTTGAGAGGGGGTCTTAGGTAGTAGTTTACCCCCCTCTCAACTACTAACCTAAAACCCTTGGGATTTTTGGCGCCAAAATTGATTCAAATGATCTCTCATCCTCTCTAAACAACTTATCACTATCCTCGTGTATCTAAAACTGATTTTTTATGACATTTGAGAGCTAGAGGGGGGCTTAGGTTAGTAGTTTACCCCCCTCTCAACTACTAACCTAAGACCCTTAGATTTTTGGCGGCAAAATGGATTCAAATGATCTCTCATCCTCTCTAAACAACCTATCCACTATCCTCGTGTATCTAAAACCGATCTTTATGACATTTGAGAGGGGGTCTTAGGTTAGTAGTTTACCCCCCTCTCAACTACTAACCTAAGACCCTTAGATTTTAGGTGGCAAAATGGATTCAAATGATCTCCTATCCCCTCTAAACACATACCAAATAGGGAAAATTCATATTTTGATCGTGCACATCATACCCTGGTGGTATTTTAGGTGTTATCAGTTATAACTGCTAAATGTCATTTAACATAAAACTTGTTATAACGCGCCAAAATGGATTCAAATTATCTCTCATCCCCTCTAAACAACTTATCCACTATCCTCGTGTAACTAAAATTGATTTTTAGGACATTTGAGAGGGGGTCTTAGGTCAGTAGTTTACCCCCCTCTCAACTACTAACCTAAGACCCTTAGATTTTTGGCGCCAAAATGGATTCAAATGATCTCTCATCTCCTCTAAACAACTTATCCACTATCCTTGTGTATCTAAAACTGTTTTTTTAGGACATTTGAGAGGGGGTCTTAGGTAGTAGTTTACCCCCCTCTCAACTACTAACCTAAAACCCTTGGGATTTTTGGCGCCAAAATTGATTCAAATGATCTCTCATCCTCTCTAAACAACTTATCACTATCCTCGTGTATCTAAAACTGATTTTTTATGACATTTGAGAGCTAGAGGGGGGCTTAGGTTAGTAGTTTACCCCCCTCTCAACTACTAACCTAAGACCCTTAGATTTTTGGCGGCAAAATGGATTCAAATGATCTCTCATCCTCTCTAAACAACCTATCCACTATCCTCGTGTATCTAAAACCGATCTTTATGACATTTGAGAGGGGGTCTTAGGTTAGTAGTTTACCCCCCTCTCAACTACTAACCTAAGACCCTTAGATTTTAGGTGGCAAAATGGATTCAAATGATCTCCTATCCCCTCTAAACAACTTATCCACTATCCTCGTGTATCTAAAACTGATTTTTAGGACATTTGAGAGGGTGTCTTAGGTTAGTAGTTTACCCCCCTCTCAACTACTAACCTAAGACCCTTGGATTTTTGGCGCCAAAATGGATTCAAATGATCTCTCCACCCCTCTAAACAACTTATCCACTATCCTCGTGTATTAAAACTGATTTTTAGGACATTTGAGAGGGGGTCTTAGGTTAGTAGTTTACCCCACTCTCAACTACTAACCTAAGACCCTTGGATTTTTGGCGCCAAAATGGATTCAAATGATCTCTCCACCCCTCTAAACAACTTATCCACTATCCTCGTATATTAAAACTGATTTTTAGGACATTTGAGAGGGGTCTTAGGTTAGTAGTTTACCCCACTCTCAACTACTAACCCAAGACCCTTGGATTTTTGGCGCCAAAATGGATTCAAATGATCTCTCATCCCCTCTAAACAACTTATCCACTATCCTCGTGTATCTTAAACTGATTTTTAGGACATTTGAGAGGGGGTCTTAGGTTAGTAGTTTACCCCGCTCTCAACTACTAACCTAAGACCCTTGGATTTTTGGCGTCAAAATGGATTCAAATGATCTCTCATCCTCTCTAAACAACTTATCCACTATCCTCGTGTATCTAAAACTGATTTTTGGGACATTTGAGAGGGGGTCTTAGGTGAGTAGTTTACCCCCTCTCAACTACTAACCTAAGACCCTTGGATTTTTGGCGCCAAAATGGATTCAAATGATCTCTCATCCTCTCTAAACAACTAATCCATTATCCTCATGTATCTAAAACTGATTTTTGGGACATTTGAGAGGGGGTCTTAGGTTAGTAGTTTACCCCCTCTCAACTACTAACCTAAGACCCTTAGATTTTTGGTGCCAAAATGGATTCTAATGATCTCTCATCCTCTCCAAACAACTTATCCACTATCCTTGTGTATCTAAAACTGATTTTTAGGACATTTGAGAGGGGGTCTTAGGTTTTGGGTCTTAGGTTTTGGGTCTTTAGTTTTTGGGTCTTAGTTTTTGGGTCTTAGTTTTTGGGTCTTAGTTTTTGGGTCTTAGTTTTTGGGTCTTAGGTTAGTATAGTAGATACCCTAACAGGATTTTCTTTATTTTACGGGTGAGCGAGAGAGATAGAAGGCACACTGGATGTAGTCTAGAGTCAAATGAGTTTAAACCAAAGAAGAGAACTTGTTGATTTCCGATGTTAAACTTTTATTATTCATCCAGACACAAAATAAAACAATTACATTACATTTATTCAGCAAAAATGAATAGGGTAAAGTCGCCAGTTTTCGGTCAGCGCCTATTTTCGGTCACTTACTCACTTCACCCAAATTGTGTAATGAAAATGACCTCGTCGTTATGAACTGACGGCTAAAAAAACGCCGCATAGTTGATGTCCGGTATTGCTTCAAATTGGCGACGACCGATGCAATTACACGATTTTGGCGAAGGTGACCGAAAATAGGCGCTGACAGAAAACTGGCGACTTTACCCTACATATTAATAATAATACAATGTGAGAAAGAGGCTAGGAGCCCCAGTGGAAACCCTGATAAACAGGCTTAAATAAAAGCATATACATGTAAAAGCTGGTCTCAGATAAAAGTGGTGGTTTCAACAGCAAAAAGGTCATGGGACAATTTACGTGGATTGACGTAACTCCAGTCCATTATGAAACTCTTTGTGCTTCCTTTGGTTTAACCCAACTTAACTCTAACTCCCCCGGGCGTGTTTTTGTGAAAAATGGGGAGACATTAGAATAGTATGCTTATATCCGTAAACAACATTTTGTTGTTCATACATAGTGAGAACGTAATTAAATATAAAGCTGAACTTAGGAAATGATAGCAGGTCAATGACTATACGAGCAAGCAAGTCAATAATATCTACAGAATTGTACAGAGAAACTGTTCAATATTTTTAGAAGAAGATTTCTCAAAACTCCAGGCAATATTTCAAAACCATAGACTTATGTGGATATTGTTTTCTCTAAATAGCTATTTTTTCGTAATAAGACTAATTAGAGCTTCAATACCATTTTCATCAAATATGTCCAAAATATTGCAGTTTATGGTAAAAGAATTCTCTCTGAATTTGCGACAAATTAATTTCTAAAAAGTGTTCCCCTTGTTGGTACCACTCTGTATCAAATATAACGTAATGAAGCAATAACAATCAGTTCAAATATCTTTATTATAAGATTTATATCAGATGAACAAATCTGAAATCCCACAAATATTAAAATACAGTACTATATTGTGCTAAATTGCCTAAAATTATCTCAATTAATGCAAATTTAAGCAAAAAATCTACAAAATATCATGCATGCATTACACAAAAGCATTACCCTTTCTACTGTAGTGTTATATTTCCACATTTTTTCATATTCCAAACTATAAATTATATAAAACAAATACTGTCAAAAGTAACAATACCATACAAAGTTAACCCCCTGGGGTCTACCGGCCGATTTGGCTTCAAAGCAGTATTTTGATTGGTTACTCATAACATTATATCATCTAATGAGCCAATCGGGGATGCTGTAAGAAAGGTACTAGTGCTACAGCGAGTCAACATACAGAGAAATAGACGCACTATTTTGATTGGTTACTCAGAGGGATATATCATGCAATCAACCAATCAGAGAGACTGTAAGAGTAGTCCCCAGGGGGTTAATAACTCTATTTTAATTTTAAAACATTCCGTTAGCTATTTCTACTACAATATTAATTTATTGTAAAGCCAATATTTTTGTGTAAAGATAATGTTTGCACATTTGACATGAAAGACATTTTTGCTAGTTGATCTTTAGTGCGCGAAAAATTCGCAAATAAAACCACCACAAATTGTGTTTGATTATCATCTATCAACCTTGCTAGTAACTATATTTCAAAATCAGAATTGAAATCAAAAAGTGTTTTACTCACACCAAAACTTTTTTAAATCTACTGTAACAATAACACAAGGTGTGAAAATTTAGAGCTACCATTTTTCAAATAAAATATTTAAGGGATACAATTAAAGAAAACCAGGGAATAGGAGAATTTATGACTGGCCAATAGCTAATTTATTAATATATTATAAATATTACCAATAACCTAACAATTACTTATTTTTAAAAACGAAATTGCACAAGAAAATAGGTTTTTTTAAAACAATTGAGAGAGGAATATGGATGACGCACTAAATAATTCATTTGACTGGCCTATTATGAAAAAATGTATTAGCAGGCCTCGAAATAAGAATACAAATCTAAGGGTCCCCTGGACCCTTGCCTCTTAAATTCCACTTTCAAGGGTCCAAAACATTTGAAATTTGACATGATTGGGGCTACTTTTGGATTCAAGACACCTGGATAACAATACAATATCAAAACATTGTGTGGATTCCGCATATTTTAAACCCTGTTGTTAAAGTATTATTACATCATAGGGTAAGTTAGCATTTACAATTAAGAGATGTTGCATACCATTATGTCGTAGGCTTTGTCATCAGCAACATCTACAGTTTTAAAAAAATTCAAAAAAAATTCTCTTTTTTTCATTTGATTTTTATGAGTCCTGAGAGGACCCATCCTCACCAACATTTTAGGGCTTTTGACCCGACCCAAAGGCCCTCCTTATTTCGAGGCCTGTACAGTATAAGTCTTTAGCAGCTTGCATTTTGATATATTTTTCCCATTTTTATTAGCAAATAATAGGTACCATTTTGGAATCATAATTCATAATGAGCTCCGGTGACCGTCAATGTTATCACAACATCTTCATAATCAAAGATCTTTTTTGACCATTTGAACCCACAACCTTTGTATTGTGAGTCCAGTGCAATTCACTTTACACACTGATTATGAAGATGTTGTGATAACATTGACTAAAAATATTTAAATGATCTTTCGCATTCAATATATAATACAAATCAGGTGCAAAAACAAAATTCTGAAAAAATGCATGAATTAGAGCACAGGAAATATTTAAGCGTATAATTAATACAGAACAACATATACAATACAGGATGATTGGCTTGGACATAGTATTTTGTAGTATTTAGGGGAGTTAGGTAAATGTTGGGCATTATGCGACAAAATAAATAAATCTTCTACTGGCAAATAGACCTCTCAGGTTTGTTGGTCGGTTGACCGGGTTTTTTAAAATAAAATCAGAATGTTCCATTAAATTCTTTTTAAAAACACAAACAATTCAAAATTATTATTATTATTTTTTTAATGGGTCTGTCGGCCTGCAGAATAGAATGATTTTGTCGCCTTATAGTATAAATATAGATAGAACCACCCAGACCTTTAAATTTGGTTTACAATATTACACTTATTTTTAATCTTATTAAATATTTATATCTAATATATTTTGAATGAAATTGCATTTTACAGCTTGCAGCTTTCATTGCACCTTAAATTCAAGTATAAAACATAATTATGTGATTCACTTAGTTAGTTACACAAGCACTTTTGTGGATAATTGCAGCATTCTCTGTGGGAATTAACCCCCTGGGGTCTACCGGCCGATTTGGCTTCAAAGCAGTATTTTGATTGGTTACTCATAACATTATATCATCTAATGAGCCAATCGGTGATGCTGTAAGAGAGGTACTAGTGCTACAGCAAGTCAACATACAGAGAAAAAAGAGGCACTATTTTGATTGGTTACTCAGAGGGTTATATCATGCAATCAACCAATCAGAGAGACTGTAAGAGTAGTCCCCAGGGGGTTAAATGATAAGTTTAAATGACAACATTCTCTGTAGTATCACAATGTAGTTGTTCAGATCAATTCAATGCACAACTTTCAATCCGGGACAATCGAATGCCAGGACAAGAAACAGCCTATTGTATCGCTACATCATCGTATTCAATCATATTCAATTACATAACATGCGTGTTGCGGGTTAGCTCTAGTAGTTGCGGGTGTGTTTTTATTCAAGGAACTCAAAGGTTGCCCTATAATCTTTCAAAATATAATTTTTATGAGTCCTGGGAGGACCCCTATAATAGTCCTCACCAATATTTTATGGCTTTTGACCCGACCCAAGGGCCCTCCTTTTTTCGAGGCCTGTACAGTATAAGTCTTTAGCAGCTTGCATTTTGATATATTTTTTCCCATTTTTATTAGCAAATAATAGGTACCATTTTGGAATCATAATTCATAATGAGCTCCGGTGACCGTCAATGTTATCACAACATCTTAATAATCAGTGTGTGAAGTGAATTGCACTGGACTCACAATACAAAGGTTGTGGGTTCAAATGGTCAACAACAAAAAGTTAAACCATCTTTCGCATTCAATATATAATACAAATCAGGTGCAAAAACTAAATTCTGAAAAAACTGCATGAAATAGAGCACATGAAATATAAGCGTATAATTTACAGAACAACAAACAATACAGGATATAGACTTGGACATAGTATTTAGGGGAGTTAGGGTAAATGTTGGGAATTAAGCGACAACAAAATCAATGTTCTACTGGCAAATAGACCTCTCAGGTTCGTTGGTAGGTTTTTTTAAAATAAAATCAGAATGTTCCATTAATTTCTTTCTTAAACACAAACAATTCAAAATTGTTTTGTAATTTTTTTAATGGGTCTGTCGGCCTGCAGAATAGAATGTTTTGTCGCCTTATGGTATAAATGAAGAGCTTTGTTGCAAAAGGGCCACCAGACCACCCCGACATGTTACTCATTTTGCATTAGTGAATCTGTATTGACAAGTCCATGGAATTAATCAAATTATTGTATGGCTGTGTTCATTGCTGTTTCTATGACTTAGATTAGTGCATACATGCCTTCCATTTGATGCACCAACAATACAATCCACATTCCACATAATGAATAGCCAACGATTCAATAATGCAAAATGAGTAAAAAGGCAGAAGTGGATGTAGGCCCTTTTGCAAAACAGCTCTTCAAATATAGATAGAACCACCCAGACCTTTAAAGTTGGTTTACAATATTACACTTATTTTTAATCTTATTAAATATTTATATCTATTTTGAATGAAATTGCATTTTACAGCTTGCAGCTTTCCTTGCACCTTAAATTAGGGTATAAATAATTACGTGATTCACTTAGTTACACTCAGCACTTTTGTGGATAATTGCAGCATTTACTGTGAGAATAAAATGATAAGTTTAAATGACAAAATTCTCGTTTCTGTAGTATTACAATGTAGTTGTTCAGTTCAATTCAATGCACAACGTTCACTCAGGGACAATCGAATGCCGGGACAAGAAACGGCCTATTGTATCGCTACATCATCGTATTCAATCATATTCAATAACATAACATGCGTGTTGCGGGTTAGCTCTAGTAGTTGCGGGTGTGTTTTTATTCAAGGAACTAAAAGGTTGCCCTAAAATCTTTCAAAATATAATTTTCCAAAACAATTTGTTCAAAAATTAACGTTCTAATGATAATTTTAGATTTATGAAAAATGTGAAAACATGCTAGAACAAAGCAATTAATAATTTTCCTGGAAAGTTTAAACTATAGACATTGTGTTCCTATTGATTCCAATAGCCAAATTAATCGGCAAATTATGTTCTTTGATGATATATATTTGCATTTCTAGAGTATAGGTTCAGTAAGAATTGCTCAGGTAGTTAAGTGGGTCCATCTGTATTGAGCAAGACACACACGCGAGTCGTGCAGTATGATTGCTGAAATGTGTGCCAGTGCCCATTCATGAATGTATTGTGTATGGTTGCTCATCAACTGATGATATTTGTACCCCCGCAACACGCAAACTTATATAATAGTACAATAGTTTCTTGTCCCTCCATTCGATTTTCCATGCTTCAATACAAGTGTTACTGTTCAAAGAATTATATTTTGCGGGTTATTTATTCATCTACATGTTGGTCACAGATTCAGATTTTAAAATCGGAAACAGACTGTATACATTGTAGTTCCCGCAAATATGGCTGACACATGGATGGTTTCTATACAAAAGATAATAATGGTTTGGGTCGGTCCAACCCATTATTTAATATCTTTTTGTATACATACCGGTCATCGGCAAAATGTGATACAAACCCAAACCATTTAAAATTTTTGTATTGCATAAATAAAAGAACAAACAGAGGATAATGAAGTTATCATTCAATAGGCCTAGACATGAAATGATACAATGCTCAGTGAGTTAGTATGTTTAGTAAAACGAAAGAAAAAGGAAAACACCAACATTACACCAACATTATTTTATCATTATGATTATTTGAAACTGATATAAGAGTAAGACAAAAAAAGAAGAAGAAGGTCCGTCTCTCGTGCCTTGCATGCTTAAGTATTTAATTGGAGTCACTTCAGGCAGTAGTGGCACAAATTCCCCCAGTCCAGTGGCGTAACAGCCGGGAGGGGGGGGGGGGGGGGGGGCACAGTGCCCCCCCCCCCCCGAAGATGCTCAGCAGGAAATTCAAACCTACCCACCAGGAAAAATTGGGGGAAGGGAAAAGAGGAAAAGAAGGGGGAAAGGGAAAGAAAAGAGAGAGAGAAAGGAAAAAGGGAGGAAAAAGAATGAGGAAAAGGAGAAAAAAAGGGTAAAGAAAGAAAAGAAGCAAGGGAAAGAAAGAAAGAAAATTTCGCAGTACAAAAAGCACAACAGTCAACAAATTGTTGACTGTTGCGTTTTTTGTACTGCGAAATTTTGTGACCGTGCGAAATGATGTGACCGTGCGAAATTTGTGACCTTGCGTAATTTTGTGACCATGCGAAATTTTGTGACCGTGCGAAATTTTGTGACCGTGCAAATTTGTTTGACCCCCCCCCCCCCCCCCCCCACCACTTACGTGAAATTCACGAGGTGACTGACTGGGAAACAATTTGGGGCAACCTTTTACGAAAAATTCCGGGACGGAATTATTCTAACCAGGATTTTTTTTGGCTGTGCTCCCTGACAACCAACCTCTGTTACGCCCCTGCCCCAGTCACAACCTTTTCCCCCACCCCCACTTTGACTCTCCAGTTAGCTCAAGCCCCACACCATTTTGTCCCCAAATAACAGGAAAGGTTGACTTTTAATGTCAAAATTAGCTTAAAATTGGTCTGAAATGTTCAATTCAGAACAAATAGCTATATAATTTCAGGCAATGTTTACATTAGAAGCAAAAATGTTCGTGTGTTTCGCGCATATTTCTGGGTGATGGCACATACATTGTACATGTAAGCCATCATCCTCCCTGGTCAAATATTGATTATTGGGGGTGGGGGGGGGGGGGGGGGGGGTATCCAGATTTTATGCCTATAATATTATTTCTTAACATCAAAGTAGTCAAGATGCACTCCAGATTTAAAGGTATTTTCCTCTAAGACTTTCATTAACATTTCACATGTCTGATCTGTTGTCAACAATATCTTATTATCTAGTACTTCCTTCATCATCTTTGTTGTGTCTTCATCTGCTGACTCCTCTCTGCACTTGACACCCATTGCTGTATCTACTGGTCCAGGCGACCAATTCAAAACCCTCATATCAGGCTCCTCCTCAGCTAATACCTTAAATATCATTTCCCGAGCGGCTTTAGTGGTGCAGTACAAACCCCAACTTTTAACCGGTTGGATAGCGCCCAGAGTAGTGATATTGATGACGGATCGATTGAGGCTATCAGATTTCTTGAAGGTGACAAGAAACTTGGCGGTGAGCGCTAATGCTGAGGTGACATTCAGAAGCATTTCGGACTGAATCTGATCCACTTTGTGGTGAAGATCTCTAATGTGGAGGAGATCCCCAGCGCTACCGGCGTTTTGTACAAGTAAGGCATGTTTGTAAGCTGCTGGATCGACAAAGGCAAAGCATTCATCACACACTTGCGGTAACTGGCAAGTGTCTGCGAGATCACCAATGATGCATCGCACTTCAAGAGAGGGCGCTTTTTTCACAACCTTAGATTTTGTCTCCTCCAAACCACTAGTATTCCTTGCAGTTAGCACCATGACGGAGTGTGCACCTAATTTAGTGGCTAGATGAATGGCCAAGGCTTGACCAATCCCCCGGCTTGCACCGGTGATGATGCAGAATGTAGCATCTCCATATATGGTCGCTGTGGAAGACATTTTGATTTACAGTTCTGTAAAAGATATAAAATAAAATATAGATTTTACTTTCATACACAGAATAAGTATTTTCTTCAGGTTGAGGTTCCGTCCAAAATGTGATTGTTATATAATGTAGAATATACCGACAGAGTCATTGGGTACTAAATTTAGCTGAAAGTGAGCAATATCAAAACTAATAATAGTTATACATGTATCAGGAGTGTAACATTAAAGCCAACATAATGCACCATAGAACTCAACCAATCCCGAATCTTTAGCAAATTGTAATAGAATCTGGTGGTACATAATTAACATTATGTACAACTGTATATAGTTCAGATTTATTATGAGAAGGATTTTGAGAGAGATGTTAGTCCATGATAGCTGCAGCATGAGTTGTGTGTGATGACCATTAGATAAATTTACACTACCGTTGCTGACAACTAAACTCAGGTGCGGATCAAGGATGTCTCAATAGGGGGGGGGGCAAAGCAGGGGGGTCAAAGACGCCGCATCCCTTCGGGGGTCAAGGGGCAGAGCCCCTTTGTGGGGGTTGAAGGGGGCAGACCCCCCAGGCTATATTTTACACGTTTCGCACATTTTTACACGTTTTTCTACGCTTTTACATGTTTTTAACGTTTTTGCCCTGTCAAAAATAAGGGGGGGGGGGGGGGGCTGACTCAACTAATTTAAACCTAAACACTGAACATAAATTAATCAAAAATCCAAACAAAACTGGACTTGGGTAAAAAAAGGTATTAAACATATATCCTCAATCTTAATTTGGAGAATAACATTTATAAATATATTAATACAAATTACATTATGAATTAATACACCCATAATCATGTTATCTACAGGGTGTCTTAAAAAAAGTGACCTGTGAGAAACAAAAATAATTAAAAATACCTCTCATGTTTTTTTGTTTTCCAATAAGTAGTTGTGTGCAAGACGTATTTAGTCCTCTTTCGAATACACTTTATTCCATTAAAATTAAATTATTTATTCTGCCTTGTACTTAGTAAAAAAACCAGCGCGATATTTTCTCTAAGGCTAAATAAAAAAAGAAAGATGTTTCACGCCCGGGTTTTTCAAAAATAGGAAGAAGGGCTTTTTATTTATTATTTTTCAAAATGGCTGCCATTTGAGATTTCTGGCAATCCATGGTGTGTTCCCTATTAAATGAAATGATAATTTAAAAGAGACAATTGTTCTAGACAAACAAGAATTGAACATATTTACATTATTTAATAGTGACGATGTGAAGGGGGACTGAGAGAGTCTATGCAAACATGATTCAGACCGCTACGGACACGTAAGATTTATTTTTTGACAGATTTGTTTTAATTTGTTGTTGTTTTGAATAATAAATAATAAATAAATGCAGGCAGCCTCAAAAAAGGAAGCCGGCGGGGACGCGAAACATATATATTTTTTTATTTGGCCTAAGTGTTGTCCCTTGGCTGTAAACTCTCGTTCATTGTAGATCATTACGGGATACAATACACTCCGCGGCGTCGAAGATGATTGTTGAAAAGAGGCAGCTTCGAAGTGGTAGGGTATTTTAAAGGTACTCCGTTCAGTCCAAAATGGAAAATGTCCCACTATATGTATTTTTTTAGGCCAAGCAAATTCTTGTCCGTACATTTTTCAAAAGTCGGTGAGGGGGGAACTTTACTATTTTTGCTATTTTTTTCCAATTACAGTTAATCCAAAAGTAGCGCTTCCATACAAAAAATGGCATATTCTACCCTTTGTATTATATATCAATTGTTTAACTCAATACCTAAAAATTTTGTGTCGCTTCAAAAAGATTCTTGGTTGCGTTTTGCCAGAAAAATGATGACATTTCAGTCATTTTGTGGCAAGTGGACATTTTGCCAGTATTTACAGTTAATCCAAAAGTAGCCCTTCCACACACAAAATGGCATCTTCTATCCTTCATTTATCGATAGCTGAACTTGATACCGAAATATTTTGTGTCGCTTCAAAACAATTCATGGTTACGTTTTACTAGAAAAAAGATGCAATTTCAGTAATTTTTGGCAAAAACTATTTTTGAAATTTCATTTTCAAGCTTTCATTGAAAGGGCATTATTACATAAACAAACAGGGAATCCTCTACGCTTAGGCCTAAAAAAAATAAATTGATTAGCCTAACCCGACCGACCCAAAATACATCGCCGAACCTGAATATGTTTTATTATTTTTAGGGAGGAAAAAAATAAAAAATAAATAAACATTTAAAAAAGAATTAAAAAAAATATATATACACTGGCACTCATAAGTATTACCGCAGTGAACATACCCTAGAAATTCCATCTTCTATGAACAAACTATTGATTATTTTCACTAGTAACAACAGTGTATGTCTGCATTACATAGTTGTTCTTCATAAATTCATGTTTGTTATATGTTGTGTTCATCAGATTTTCGACTAAACCCTATAAATTGAGACCAGTCTAAAGCTACACAGTGAATCCCATAGACATTTGCCTCATTATATATTCATGAGCTCATTATCGCCAATGTGTAACGCTATGGGAAAATCCTCTCTTACCTGTACCTTCTCTGTAAAAAGTCAGTGCTTTAACAATTAATTGCTAAATTCACAAATGCAATATCCTATAAAGGGTGCCCAGTACTTATAAATGCCTAAAACATGGTAATTTGATGAGGAGGTAATTTGAATTGTCAAGAAAATCCTGAAATTTCAAAGACAATTTCAATATTTTGGTTTGAAAATCAGTGTTCGAAAATGCGACAGAGAACCACGCAGATTGTCTGTATTTTACGCGAGGCAGCACACAGGCCTACATGTAGCCGGTTTTAAAATTACCGCGACAATGATTTGCATTCATGCAAGACAGTCACCGTAACATTTTTACGAAGGTCAGTCAGTCTGTCTCTCAGTTGTGCCATATTTATGTGAAGCAACATAGCCCAACAGATTACATGTATACACCACCGTACTAGACAAACGCGTACTTATTGTCAGATGTGTTTAATTGGGCGATATCTCTATCTTTCACATTATAACAGTTAACTCCCATTCATAAAAGAATGCACTAAAAGGGTGATCGATTCAAGTCTAACAAAAGAGTTGAACAAGTCAATTCAAAATAATGTATGCTGGATCATGCGATAACTAAACTTATTCTGTGATTAATATTTTCTAATAGCGTAGGTCAGGCTTGGTTGGTCTCAAATTTGTTTGAACGGACTTGACAAGCCGTCTCACTAAGGGGTGTCACTACGTTGAACATTTTTCTGAATCCAAAAATATGAAGATTGCATTTAAACCAGACATATTCACCAAGCCGAGCTCAACATGCTCAATGGTGTATAAAAATGCATTGTGTGTAGTGCTGTTATCGAGATATTTTTTTCATGTCGACATGTTGCTATTTTAGAATCTCGATATCGACATGATGTCGACATATTATGATCCAAATTAATACCAAGCCGATTGTCCCCGCAAATTAATGTCCGCGATAGTATAGAATATTACTGCAGATCGAAAATATCGCCAAGTCAATATGCGAAGTGGTGAGGGGTCCCGAACTAACATACATGTAGGCCTAATTACTTTTATAACGATTTGCTATCGTTGGATATTGGTTTTTTTCACAACTCTTGCCGATTGTCATTTATAAAAATCACTTTGCCGATTATTTTTTTCTCAAATCATTACGGACGATTTAATGTCAATTATATCGACATCCCAAAGTTGATATCGACATGTCGGGATAATGGCCGATATCGACATAATGTCGACATCGTCCATGTCGATGACAGCCCTAATTGTGTGCTTGGTATAAATATCATGTGCATCAGTTCAAAGTGTTTATATAGCCCATGTTTTATCCACACATTTCAATATGACAGAATACCCCTGTATCATTGTGTATGTAACATTGTAATTGCTGCTGCAAGTTTCTTTAAAAGAATTGGCTGGTTCCCAGTACGCGACAGCTATCCTTCTATAACCAAAACTTTAATAAAGTTATGTCTCGAAATATTTGATTTTTTTGGAAGATTCCAGTAACCTTTTCAAAACATAAGCCGAGTTCTAGGTAGTAATGAGTATTGGAAGTCCCTGGCATAATAACTATACGTGCTGAGATTTTATAAAATAATGTAAAACTAATGATTTGTTGGAGATGATTTTCGTAAGTAAGAATATCCCATGGCGTTACACGGCGATAATGAGCTCATGAATACATAATGAGTCAAATGTCTATGGGATTTCACTGTGTAGCTTTAGACTTGTCTCAATTTATAGGATTTTGTCGAAAATCTGATGAACATAACATACAACAAACATGAATTTATGGAGAAGAACTATATAATGCAGACATAGAATGTCATAACTAGTGAAAATCATCAATGGTTTGTTCATAGAAGGTGGAATTTCTAGGATATATTCACTGCGGTAATACTTATGAGTGCCAGTGTATATATATATGTATTGACAACCGTTTCTGGTTAGACTAGCCATTGAACAAAGTGCTATATATATAAAAATTGAACAAAGTATTAAAGTTTCTGACTGTTTGCTTTCATTTTCGGCTATTTTAAGTCCCCAAAGCTGGTGATTTCAACAACAAAAAATCCCGACCGACCTACCCTATTTGTTTTTGTCGTGTTAGGCCAATCAAACCATTTTTTAGGCCTTACCTACCTTATTGTGTACTTATTGGTGTACACACACCAATCCCCTTCCCCACCATAAACCCCCTTCCCTTCCCATCCCCACCACAAACACCCTCCCCTCCTATCCCACCACAAACCCCCTCCATTTCCCATCCCCACCACAAACCCCTTCCCTCCCATTCACAAAACCCCTCCCCCACCACAAAACCCCTCTCCCACCACAAACACCCTACGGCCTACCCTTCCCACCCCATGCATCCACAACCACCTCCCCATCACAATCCCCCACCCCAAATCCTACCCCACCACAAAACCCCTACCCCACCACAAAACAACTCCCCCACCACAAACACCCTACCCACCCCACCCCACCACTATTACCCCCTCCCCAACCACAAACACCCTCCCCATCCCAACCACAAATACCATCCCCCATCACTAACCCCTTCCCAATCACAAACACCCTCCCTATACCCCACCTCATACCAAACCCCCACTATTACAAAAATCACATGGTATCTATTACCGTTGCGCCGCCCATCAGTAATCACTACTAAAACTTTTTCACAATAGACAGCACTTTTGCTTGATGCTGAATGGATGTTTCTGACACACCCCTTGTACAAATGTATTTCATTGGCCACAAATACTCATTTAGGCTAGTGGCTCCACCCAGATGGAACACATCATCCACAGTCAAGTCATTCAACATCTTGATGATCAAGGGATTCTGACAAGCAGACAGTTTGGCTTTAGGAAGCAACACTCATGCGAATCACAGCTCATCCTAACAATACACGATCTTGCAAAAGGCTTAAAGGACAAGGAGCAGATTGACGCCATCTTGTTAGACTTTTCAAAGGCCTTCGATAAGGTTCCCCATGAACGCCTTCTCCTAAAACTACATCATGTAGGAGTCCGTGGGACACTTCTATCCTGGATAAGAGATTTCCTGACAAGCAGAACACAACAAGTCATCTTAGAAGGAAAGACGAGCAGCACATCAGCGGTCTCATCTGGTGTCCCCCAGGGGACGGTCCTAGGCCCTCTACTCTTCCTAGTATATATTAACGACCTACCAGACGCAGTAACATCCGAGATTCGCCTATTTGCTGATGACGCCCTGCTTTACAGACCGATCCGATCAGAGAATGATGCTGCTGAACTGACAAACGACCTAAAGTGTCTCCAGGAATGGGAAAACACATGGCTCATGTCCTTCAACCCAGACAAGTGTGAAGTCCTACGTGTCACTAACAAGAAGAAAAACGTCTTGTCCTCACAATACACCATCCATGGGACTGTTCTTCGCACTGTCGACCAAGCCAAGTACCTCGGTGTGACGATCCAAAGCAACCTCAACTGGAAGCCTCACATTAACAACATATGCAAGAAGGCCAACAGCACCAGAGGTTTCCTTCAACGCAACCTGAGGAAGTGCCAACCCAAAATTAAGGAACAAGCCTACAATACCTATGTCCGACCTACTCTGGAGTATGCCTCAACAGTCTGGGATCCACACACCCAAGACCTCATCTCCAAGATCGACATGGTGCAGAGACGGGCAGCTCGCTTTGTCAAGCATGATTACGACCCACGTCACAGTGTATCCTCAATGCTTCAAGATCTACAATGGCAGACACTATACGAGAGGCGAGCAAAAAGCAAAGTCATCATGCTTTACCGGATCACTCATGGTTTAGTGGCAATACCATCCTGCCCTCCACACCTAGTTCCATCGACAACACAAACCAGAGGTCACCCCGCCCAGTTCCAGATACAACACTACCGGATCTCGGCATTTCAATATTCTTTCTTTCCCAGCGCCATCTGCCTGTGGAACAACCTGCCAGCTTCAGCTGTGACTGCCCAAACCATGGAGCAGTTTAGGAGCAGGCTGAGTCCACTTACCCTACGTTAGGACGGTGGCGTTTTTTACTTGCACCTTTTCAACTGTAAATAGAGGATATCGTGTTCCTGATCGCACCCTTTGCACCTTACAGTACGACAATACTCTACTACAAGAGGAATGTACTACACCATATAGATAGATAGATATAGTGCTTGGAGATATCAAGCTTCTCAGTCTCAAACCCAAAATCACAAAATGTTCTTCATCTCTTCAACAAGTATCAGAATTTGCTTAATTCAAACAGGAAATCAAACTTAAACCTTTCCCCAGCAGATTTTTATTCCATTGGAACAATTAGTTTGGGTTTCAACATGAAAAATAGTGAATTTATTACGCATTTTGTCTTGGTGGCCATATTTGCCCACTTACTCGGTGGGACAATTTGGCCACCTGACCTGCGTGCTAGAGCCTATAGGATTGGATTTTTAGAGTTTAGAATTTAGACCATGATTTAGACCAAGTCAATTGGTACATTTGTGTTATCAAAATCAATATACTCCGGTTCAGTGAATTAAAGTACTTGTGTAATCACTTTTGAGTTGATATACCAACCTTTTTGCAGGCAAAACCAGTGCATCACAGACACACGTTTCATCACTCAAAAATTCCCCAGTACATTCCTAATCACACTAAACTGCGCATGCTCCTGAACTGCAGCTTATTCACAGCTTGTCATCCACAAAGACCACGTGAGCAGCGTTTAATATTGATATTCTAAAGTTCTAATTAAAATATTAATTTTAAAGGAAAGAAAGACATTAAAAGTGAACATTAATTGCTCAATACTTCCAAGACAATTAGAGCAATTGGTTCTTTACACGTTTTACTTCAAGCAAAAATATTGGACAATTCTAAATTTATATAAACTTTATAGAAACGTCCATTTTGTGTCTGGATTGTGAAAGTCAATCAATGTTGCGGAAAATGTGGTACGAAGTGAAGTAAATAACCAAAAAATCACACACTCCTTCTCCTTTTTGACTGATATTTAGTTGTAGGTTAAACCACATAAAATGAGTAATTGGCAGCAGGAACAATATAGCAACGTTCCAGTTGCAGAATTTGCCCAAAAACTGACGATATCGGATGGGGGTTACGATTCGCAATCGTACACTCAACAACCACAGACAATGAACTCTTCTCATCAAACATGGCAGCAGCAGCAGCAGCAGCAACAGCAGCCACAACAAGGTTCATGGGGCGGAGGAAGGAGTCAAAATAATAATGGGGATCGATCGAGGACGGGAGGATATAGTTCAGGAGGTTTTGGACGCCAAGAAGAATCAGGATTTGGAGGAGGAGGAGGGCAGCAAGGGTTTGGCGATGGAGCAGGAGGAGAAGAAACGGTGACGATTGAAGTGTCATCAAAAAATGTTGGCCGAATTATTGGTAAGCCATTTTTATTCTCTAACTTGTACTGTAGTTACTAGTTCTAGTTTAATACATTTTAATCATTCCACAACACAACAGTCAACACAAACATTAAACAAGCACGACAAATTCGAAAGTTGCAGAAGCTTAAAAAGAACAGCTGACCGAGTCACCGATGAAGAAGTGAAGAGAAATATTTTATCCATATCAATCCGAGTTTATAATTCTAGACTATTTTTAGGGCTAGGCCTGCCCTATTCTGTATCAAAAATTTAAACCAATCACATTCGACGATAAATACACAGTACAACAATACCACACTGCACCAATCATGCAATTGATCAATCATCTCATCACATGCCACCATATGGCTTTCTCGATTTATCCCAGACCTGCCATATTTATCCGGCGACCATCTCATCTCATTTCCGTTTGCACCTTTTTATGTATGTTATAATTTTGAATAAACATTTAATGAGTGAAAAGTTGATAAAATATTTTTTGTGTAGGATTTTCTATTGAATATTATATTGATTAGGGCTTAGGCTCATGAAAATCAATTGGGAGTTTCCCATTACTTTTTTTTCCCAAAGTGATGAGGCGACTTTTTCATTTAATATTCATTCATTTGATCAGATTTCATTATTGACATGTAAATGCATGTTTGATCAACCCACCTTGCTACGTCGAATATAATTGTTCATCCTCTGCACGATGAAATAGTGGTACCATTTATTGACCGAGTTCCGTTTTTTCAAGCATTTGCGATCCCCCAGTTAAAAACTGGTATGGTAGCCAGCGAGCCGGGGGAAACCCAGATGTTTTTTTGCAGAAACGAATAAATGCATCAAAATAATGTTCACGGAGGTACTAGGTACATGTAGGTACATTAAGCCTTGCCTTGCTTATGAGCCTAGTTCTCAAATGAGCCTAGTTCTCAAAATTCATATTTTAAGAAAGTGAAAAATGTGTTTAAATATGATAAAACTGGCAGCAATTATGTTTAAAAATAAATAATGCATTTTTTTGGAAATCTTGAAATTTTGATGCGGGTGAAAAAAGTGATGCGGTCGGGTAACGGGAAACTCGATATCGACTTTCATGCGCCTAATGTCTGATGTGTCTGTCATCGTGTCAACTTTCTAGCCATTTATTGGTGCCGCAGAGAAAAAATAAATAAAAGTAGAAAATGTGTACGTGTGTGAGTGTTTTTATGTCTGGGCTAGGAATGTTCATATACCTTACGATGTTATGAGTGACGAGCTGTTGAGAGGAGGACTTATTTTTGGTGATGTGTTTTTCTGTCAAAAACACTGTTTTTGTGCAATATTTTAAATTTGGACTGATTTTTATTATAATAATTCGGAACTCACAGCTTTCGATGCGGTCAATATTACACAGGAACTGCGCTGCTCACTCCAATTTTGGTCCCACTTTGGACACCCAACTTTCAAATCCTGGCTAAGGCACTGAGCTACATGTACAGTACAATACCTTATGTAGGTATCTGACTTTGTATTTTACAAAATGTGCACTGAATCCAAATAACAGATCAGGAAACTGCACTTTTTTCAAGTGTCAACTTGCCAAAAAATATCGCTGTTTTCCCATCATTTTCTAACGGGTACTTGACAATGAACCTTAAAAAGTTGTTAATAGCGACGTGTCAAGGTCTTTTCTGGAAGTAGATTACTGTAGTCCCGGGACCAAAAATCACCTTCCCGAAACCAAAACCCAAAAATAAAAGATCAACAAAATAATTATTAAGCTTACTAAAAAATTAAAACTTGTCAGCGACATCACTCTTATTTCAGTTCGGGAAAACCGGTAATTCGTATACGTATATGAATTCATATACCGTATATGAATTCATATACCGTATATGAATTCATTTACCTTTAGGGAATATGATTTCATAAATTCATATATACCACATCTTTTTAGATACTTTTGGCAAAATGTGGAGGATATACCCATGTTTCTTAGACATCAAGCAACATGGGTATATCCTCCACATTTTGTCAAAAGTATCTAAAAAGATGTGGTATATGAATTTATGAAATCATACCCTAAAGGTAAATGAATTCATATACGGGTATATGAATTCATGTATATGAATTACCGCTTTTCCCGAACTGATTTATAAAGCAAATTTAGAGATCGCTTGAATGGGTTGTTTATTTAGTCAATGCGGAATTTCACTTCTGTGTCTAACTTTTCCCAAGATGGCGGCCCGCCATCTTGTAAAAAGTTGCACACAATTTCGACAAAACATGGTGCCCTAACAATCGGCCAAGACTGACAGTCATAGTATTTTTGGAGAAATTCGGGAATCCGGAGTCCAGCCCGAAATATTAGATCGAGTCCCTGGAGCACAACTTTCAGAAAATCCCAGCCCTATTAAAAAATGATTTTTGTTGTTGAGCGACAGATTTTTACTTCCTGGTTTACAGGCCGCCATCTTGGATTTAAAGTGGAACATGTTGTAAACAATTTGGACAAAAGATGGCGCCCTAACAATCAGCCCAGAGTGTGTTTGGAGAAATTTGGGAATCCCGGGTCCCGCCCAAACACGAACAATTAAATAAGACTCCAGGAGCATAATTTCCCAAAAATCCCCAGCCCTAGGGCAGCGAAAAAAACCACCTTGTTCTACAGGCAAACGGACCTATCAGGCTATCAGATACTGTAGGTCGGTCGTTTTTGTTTTTGAAAACCACTATGAGCGATTACAAATGTACTCGCTCATAGTGGTATGGGATGGGAGCAAGACTAGCGTCAAAAGTGACTTCATGATTACAATATCTTATTACAATTTTGCGCAGATCACCGCCATTTTTTAATTTTAAAACCGACAGATTGAGTTCTGCTCATACATCCGTGTAAAAGCAATGGGCTTTTTAACATTGACGAAAATAAAATATAAGCTGCCGATACTTGTGGATTTATCATACTTTTTTTAGTTTATTTGAAGATGAAACTCAATCTTTGTAGGTTTGGCTTTGATGGTACGTGATCAAAGATCAAGTATGGAATTTTTTTGTGTTGCACCTTTTGCTACATATTTGTGCAAAAATGCTACACAACATTTGGGAATTGCTACACAAATTATCATTGTAGCACTTTTTGCTATACAAATAAAAAGGCTTATGGCCAACGCTGATCCCTGGGCAAGATTCTTTGTCTCTATTGCCTCATCGACCCAAGCGAAATATAGGAACTGGTATGTCATTTATAATCTACAAGTAAGTAGTGGTGATGGGGATGAGCTCCATTCAACGGTCGTTTGCCAGTATAAGCCTCCCTAAGTGAAGCGACAAAAGGGTTCTGATTATAATATATATATTTTAAATGACAGCAATAATCATTGACCAAAAAGTGTTTGGGACTACAGTGGAAAGGGCAATAAGAACTGTCTTGTGTTTAATGATAGTATGACGGTTTAATCATTCTTAATTTCAAATCACTCTTGTTTTGTTATAATTGCAGGAAAAGGTGGTCAGAAAATCAAAGATCTACAGACTGAGAGTGGAGCCAATATAACGGTAGGCCTATACATGTAGATGATGTCACACAATTTGTTAACATTAGACAAAACGCAACGAATTGTGGCAGGCAATACTTCCTATAGATGATGTGACCTGTGACATTGCCCGGCAGTATGTGTGCGCACCTACATGCACAGGGAATGTGCTTTGTAAATTAAATTCACACTTGATCATTACTTACGGTGTAGAATAGTACAGTAGTCATGGTCTGCATCCATCCATTCATTTTGTGGCTTGTTGCTGTGATTTTGGTGTCTAAATAAATGTAAATGAGCTCAAACTAGCTAATTTTGAAAGTTACATTCAAATCGGACATTTTGTTTTCTTAAAAATTGACGTTTTGGGTCAAAATTGACCACACGGGCGCTTATCAAGATTTTGCGAAGATGATCATAAGTTTGACCTACTCAAGAAATCTGAGCGTTGTATCACAATTAGTTTGTCTGTAGCACTCAGACCCCCAGATTTTCATTATAGCAATACTGCAGACAGTGCATAGTAGTTTTGTTTGGGATAACCCCCAACCCCCTCATTTGATTTTTACCTAACCTAGCTCTACAAATGTACCTGATTGGCACAGGCTGAAAAAGTAGGCAATGCGAAAAGCTCCTTTCATGGAAATTTGAGCATTTGGAGGGAAATTTTGGCATTTGGAGGGAAATGTTACTCTTTCATTAAGAAATGCATTCCATTTTGGAGGGAAATTTGGAATCGCTTGCCGGGAAAAAAATATATTTTCAGGCCATGCTGATTGGGGATTTTACAAGAATTCAGGGTTTCATGTTTCTTCATTTCAGGGTTATATGATTAAGTATCTTTGAAACCTTATTCCCAGGGCCTTGCCTTTTTACAAATGGAGGTAAGTGCAAAGTAAGTGAGGAAAGAGCACTCCTTTTTAATCCCAAGCTTAGGCAGCCAGCCGCGTAGGGAGTGTTTTACACTCCCACTTTTGTAAATTCACAGTTTTTACACTCCCAGTTTTTGTCCACATGGCCTATACTTTGTACACAAATTATTAAATTTACACTCCCAGTTTTTTGAATTTATACACATTTACACTCACACATCTTCAAATCCTGTCTAAGACCTTGATTATAATGTAGGTAACCATTCAAGTTGAAGAACCCATTATATCATTCTCTAAAACTTAAGTGTCAAACCCAGTCATTTCAATAGGCACAAACTATACAGACATCGGATTTGCCTTACTGTCTATCTCATAAAATCAATGAGGTGTTATAATCACTATACCTTTTTCATCACTCCTTTTAACAATAGAAAAGCAGGAGCGAGCTTTCACCACGCTTTCCTTGAGCTTTCCTCTATTTGTAAAAGCAAGGCCTCTAAAGTTTAACCATGTAGGGGTTTGAAGTCTTCAAGTATAGATGAGGTGACCGTTGTTTACATTTAGGACGCCCTCTGTTGATTTGAGACAAAACACACTGGGCAAGAGTTCCTATAGTTTACATAGGCCAGATCAGGTTTTCTAACTAGATTGTGGTGTCACAGCAAATTGTTATCAAAACTGTCTTTAAACTTGCTTAGGAATGCTATAAGCTATCGCATTTCACAACATTTTTTAAAAATAAATGAGTTTTACAATTCATTAGAAAGAAATTTCATGTTGTCTTCATTACCTTTACTGTATATTCTGCCTGGAGGGAATCAACAGAGGGTGTCCCATTTGTAAATACATGACGTCACCGGTCACACCATCTATAGTACGGTAATAATGCATCGCGTTCTTGTTTTTAAAGGTTTCTCGTGATAGCCAAGGTGATGTTACACCAGTTGATATATCCGGTTCAAAAGATGCCATAGCGGCCGCAATGCAGATGATTGATGAGCTAACTGGTAGGTATATTACTATAAGGCTTTTGTTGAAGATGTGTATGACATGATTTTCTTGCATGCAGGGCTGGGGGGGGGGGGGGAAAGGGCAAGCTCCTTGCCGGGAAATGTTGCCATCTCGGGGGAAATCTCCGCCCCAAAGATTTTGTTTTAGAGTAATAGGCATTATACAGCCGATATTACATAAAATGATGCACCAAATGGCATCAATTGGACCTTAATTTTCCAAAAAGCTTTTGAGGGGGGCACCCCCCCCCCCCCCCCTAGCCTTCACCGCTAAAGCAGCGGGAAATCTGACTTCGTTGAATTTCCCTTACCGGGAAACTTTGCATTTTTTCCAGCCCTGCTTGCATGATTTCTTTCTTTTTAGGTGTGTCATTAAATCAAGAAGAGCTGTGGCTCTTTTAATTTAAAAATTCACTTATTAGTTGCATTAGGCCTAAAAAAAGAAGAAGTTTGATTGGCGTAACATGACCAAAACAAATAGGGAAGGTCGGTCGGGATTTTTTTTTTTTTTTTTAAATTATTTTTTAAATTTTTTAAATCATCTACTTTTGAACACTTAAAGGGGCACAAAGAGATGTGTTGGAGGATGCGCCCTCAATTATGATAAAAACTGGGATTAGTATATTTTTATAATTGTATTACACATGTATGAACTTACACCTAGATAAGGATTAAGAAAAATCAGCCCTCTATGTACAAGAAAACGTCGATTCAAAAAATGCTCGTCCCGCGGGACGAGGATTTTACGTCCGACAGTATCCCCCTGCAGTACGCGTGATACATAACGCGAACCATATTTGCATAGCGGGCGTTTTTCAATAAATAGCGATGATATTGTTTTAATCCAAGTTTTGCTGTGTTTTTGCTAGTAGAAACAACAGTAATGGCCATTTTGAATGTTCATCTTGAATTCTGAAGTAAATTTTTAAACATTTAAAATTTTCAACACCACTTAAAGGCATATTATGTGATCTTTTCCAGAGAGCGCCCTCTATTCATTATTTTTTTTAGAAAGTAGATTTTCTTGCAGATTTACATTTCTGATCATAAATCATACATACATTCCAAGTTACAGAGCGATACGATTCCTAATTACCTCAAAATCATGGTTTTAGAGTGAATTTAGAGTAAAAATAATAAACTGTCGGATTGTCCGACAGTTTATTTTCACTCTAAAATCATGATTTTGAAGTAATTAAGAATCGTATCGCCCTGTAACTTGGAATGTATGTACGATTTATGATCAGAAATGTAAATCTGCAAGAAAATCTTCTTTCAATTTTTTTTTTTCGATGTTGAGGGCGTTCCCTGGAAAGATCACATAATATACCTTTAATGTGCCTTTAAAAGACAGCAGTACACACAAATGAAGAGACGGCAAAAATTCCATTTTCTTTAAACATTTTTTATTTTATTTATGAAAACCAACAGACTCTATGAGACTATGAGTACAAGTTTCTGAAGTTTTAAACAATAACAAACTTCAGATTTCAGTGGGTTTTTTGTGTGTGTTTTTTTGTGTGTTTTTTTCCCTCAAAATAATAAAAAATATTCAGGGTCGGCGATGTATTTAGCCTTAGGGTCGGTCGGGTTACGCCAATCAAACATTTTTTTTTTTTAGGCCTTAGCAAAGTACAAGAACTTCTGTTATATGGCCATGCGTTTTAAGTTGGGCCGGTCTCGTGTGACGAACTTAAAATTGGTGAATATCGCGTGTATTTTCATTTGAATGGCGATAACTTTTCTATACTAGGCAATACCCCCACAAAAGTATACATTTTCTTGATTAAAATTGTCTTAGGAGTTCAAAAATGCACTTAAAATTAACATAGGATGAACCCCTAGAAGGTTATGAATTTGAAAAGGTCAACAATTTATGAAAAAAATCTGCTGAGAAAAAAAAAATATGAAAAAAATTCTGCATACCCTACAAGGTTAATTATTGCAGATTTGAATTTCTGACAGTTAAAGCTTTCCAAGCATATATAACTTTCTATATCTAGGTAATGTTTACAGTATTTTGCACCGGGCTGGAAAAAATGTCATTTTGCGAAGAAAAAAATCTGACATACGAGGGGCAGTCAATAAATAATGAAAGTGATCATGGTATGGGATGCATGAGTGATTCTATTGAGGGGATAATGTGATCAATACAAAGTATGAACCTTTGTCTTTCAAACAATACACTTTTGGATTTTTAAATGTGCACTATGACGTCATAGCACTGTCTCAAAGTAAGTACACTTGGGACACTGCTAAATCAGTTATTTGGCGGGAAATTTGAATTGTTTTTATGAAACACGTGGTAAGAAGATTGCATAACATGACATCAGAAGCAGGTAAATCCCGATTTTTCTTCGCATAAATATGATACTAAAGACAATAACCTTAATCCCTGTGTAATTTGGAATGTGTAGTATAAGAGGAAAAAGTAAGGAGAAGCAATTGAATAAAAGGTATACAAATATCAGTATTTCAAATAGCTAATTTTTATTTAAAAATGCCCAGTCAGTGAATCACTAATATGGCGGAAAATCAAACAATTTAGGAAAAATTCAAGCAATTAACCAGTTTGGAAGATTCCATATGATAGTTAACTAATTATCTGAACTTATTCGCATGAAACCTGCAGAAAAAATGCGCATGCGCAGACGGCAGATAATTTTGAAACGGGCCCGAAATTGCTAAAATCATGAAATTTACCAGATAAAAGCTTACTGTGCCTTCAAATTCTAATCAGAAATAATGAAAAATGTTTAAATCAAAGTGTAAACATATTGTGATAGTCAAAATGAAGATATACAGGAATGTATCAATCAAAGATGGCTGCCACAACCTCTCTTATTACTGTTATCTTTAGAGCTACTAGATATGTATTGTGTAAGTAATCGTCATATAATTTCAATGGTTTGAGGAAATTTTATGAACAGCTCCTTTTGAAATCCCCACTATTATTGCTTTACATCCCACAACAATTTATTAAATTATAATCCCTCTATTGTTCTTTATCCTTTGTTGTTTTCTAAGGTATATTATTGTGGATTTTGCTAAATAAAAGCGTATTTGAGATGGTCCCTTCTTGTTCGTATTAAGGCATTCAGATCTAAAAAAAGAGTGTCAAACAGAGATAAGTGTATATTCTAACTATGTGCCAAGTGTTATCTGTTTTTATGCTTGCACTGCCGAGATATACGCAAATGTATCAATCAACCCACATTCAACATATTACATATCCAGCCAAATAATTGGCAGATTTCAGTCAGTGTCTGAAACCTATTGTGTTTATGTTAATGACGTTACATAACCAAAGGTATCTAACAATCCAAAAGTGTATTGTTTGAAAGACAAAGGTTCATACTTTGTATTGATCACATTATCCCCTCAATAGAATCACTCATGCATCCCATACCATGATCACTTTGCCTAACCGTATGTGCTGGTAAAAGGCGCTGCGTCGGTACATATCCATCCAGTCATACACATGTAGTTCTTCAATGCATTGTGGGTCTGTAATTATTGATTAATTCTTTATTAATTAAGGTGATTACCCATTATTAAACATCTAAATTATTCAAATCAGTTTATTTACCAGAGTTTATGTACTTAGATGCAACTATTTCATTCCATAAACATGATTTAACTCAATTGCACTGAACTGTACTGTAGATGCCAAATTTGCTGCGCCGGACTCTCCTGCGCCGGACTCTCCTCCACCCCTGATGTTGGTTAATTAGCCATTAATTAACAAAAAATGACAAAATTGTAACACATGCTAATACTTTTATCTTCTTGCCCTGCATAAGAGCTTTATTTTGATACCAAATTTAGCTATGTAGGAGGTATCTTGTACAAGAAATTGAATAGACAATGTCATTTTTGATGTGCCGATGTCACAACTCCACCTTTTTGCAGGCCCAGTTCAAAACGCATGGCCATATAAGGATACTAGCACTACATTTTTCTAAAGGAAACACTTCTTTCACCTAATACTTACATGTACATGTAGGTAGAGTTACTCGTACAATGTACCTTTTCTAAAGCCTGGTTACAAAAAATGTTAACTAATATTCTACCTGAGATCAGCTTTATGAAGACCCCAGGTTTGACCTAGGGTCATTATCATACAGATCAACTCACAATTTTGTGATTCCCTCTTCTTGAGATGCATCTTAACTTTTTTAACTGTTTGTTTGCATGTCGCTACTTGGTGCTGACTGCCTGGATGCATTGGTGTACTGTAAGCACCGGGATTTTGCGTGATTTAAAATGACTAAATGCTCGGTCGATTTTGCAAAATGCGCTAAAGATTAGGCCTAAATGCGCGATTGAGTGCTTTTCCCGCCATTCCCCCGAATAACAAAGTTTTAAAATATCACTCCTTGAATTCTAATTTAAAGGTATATTAAGCTTACTTTCAATCCAATTTTCTTACCTACATGGCGACATATTAATTTTCCAAAGTTATTCCTGGTCTGGTACAGAGGTTTCATAGTTTTCATTTTTATTCCAATTAATTATTGCCGTATTTTGACTTTTATACACCGCTGGTTGAAATTGTTTTTTACACATGCGTACGATGCCATCTTGTTTTGACTTTCTGAATGTTTGTCAATTATTCTCTACACTAAATATTGAAAGAAAAAAAAGAAGAAAAAAAAGATGGCGAGAGATCATCGGTGTTGTCGGGAAAAACAGTAAATAATTCACAATTAGTAGAGATATAAGAATTTATGAAGACAATTGTAGTAGAAAAGAGTTAACTTTTTGATTACCATGCCTTTCTGATGAAGAAAAAAAGTATGATTTTGAGGCAAATCATTCTTCAAAATTCTGCAATGTAATGAAAGTTTGTAAGTATGCTTTTAATCTCAAAAAAGTAGAACGGACTTATAGACTTGTGCCTCATTATATAGATGACACGTTTTCATCCATTTCAAGACCGTATGTGTCTCAGATAAAGGATTTGTTCCCAAATTAACCACTCCAATTCTGAGTTATTTGTGCTCATTTTCAGTAAAATCGGACGCAAAAACTGTATTTATATATTTTTGTTCCAAAATCCCAGTGCTTAGTCTACTGTAAACATGGAAATGTTCGTGCTACATTAATTAACACGCAAATATATTTATTTTGTGTATGAGTGTATGCATATGAACTTTCAAATTGAAACAAGCGAAATGGATGAAAGTTGGCAAAGCGCAAAAATGTAATCGTGCAAAAATTACCACTTTTACAGTATCCCATGTCACAATACCTCCGGGTATAAATAGTGTCCAACCATTTAGCCTGGGCAGCCCTGCGCTCATGGTGTGGTGGTTGAGTCACTCACCTGCCAGTCCAGCGACCCGGGTTCAATTCCTGGGGGCCGCAGACCAAATGTTGTTGTCCTCCATTTTACCCCCTCCCCCGTTCTTCGGTCCATCCCCACAGAGACCGTGGGAGTTAGGGTTAATGTATTGTATTTGTACCGCTCATTGGTCAATTTAGAAATACGCTAAAGGCCTAGAAATTCGCGCTGCAGTGCGAGAGTCCATTTAGATTCTCGCGGAATAATATCGCGAGAATCCTGGATTCTAGCCAATTTTGAGAATCCATGGATTATTGCGAAATTAATGAAAATAATATCAAGAATAAGGCTATTATAAGCTTGCACAACTTCCAAATTCGGCATTGTTTGTTGACTAAGGGTCAAATACCAGTCATCTAAGGTCCTGTTTTGGACTTAGAAAGAAAGATTTTTTTTTTTTTGCGCGCGAATCCACACACGAATCGATTCGCGCCGAAATTCTACCCCTGCGCTATATTCACTGTAATAATGATTGTATTTTTGCAGCTGATGGTGGTAATTACCGAGGAGGTGGAGGTGGTGGAGGAGGAGGAGGTGGCAGCTGGGGTGGTAATGATGGTGGTGGTCAAGGAGGATTTGGAGGAGCAGGAGAAGTTACAATCGGAATCAAAGTAGCATCGACTAGTGTAGGCAGAATCATCGGTAAGTTAAAGCTGTTTTTGGTTGATCAAAATGGAGTTGATGATCATTTTGTGACGAATACTGGATTGGTACTTTGTAATGGCATTTGATGATTCAATGTGATATGGTGACAACTAAAGTTGTAACAAGTTGCTTAAATGGTAAACTTACATTTAGACAATTTGAGTGATATCAGAATGAAAGTTCACATGTGTTGGTAATAACATAATGCTGCAATTAAACTTTAGATCTCAACACAAAATAAACAGTACCTGTAATGTTCAGGTGCTGCTACACCCCCTTTCATCAGATGTCACATTTCTGGTAGGTCAAGTTCACTTAATTGAGTCATAAATCTGCCATGTGTAGCAACACCTGATCATTCCAGGAAATGTTATCTTGTGTTGTGATTGAAAGTTTTTAACATCCAATTTGATAGATATTATCAATGACTAAAGCCAATGTACAGTGACACAAATCAGTAGATTGCACTCAAGCTGAAAATAAAGCAAAATGAATTAAACTAAAATTGATTCCTTGGATTGATTTCTAAAACCTGAAGACTTGCATATGAAATGATTATTACATTACCCGACTTCAACAGATAATGAAATCGCCATTTCCATGTTTATTAAGTGCATCAGTCCACGAAACCTGGCAGTCGCAGGTTCGATTCCTGGATCGTCAGTGATATTTTCTCAGGCTGTCATTTATGATGTGTGGCGAGTAAAAAATGAATAACTGGTTATGTCTTGTTGCTATAGTTCAATCAGTTCCAAATTGGATAATATTTATCTGTGGGCCCAATGGAATACCTACTTGCCTACTGCTCGCGGATCCCCTATGATACAAAAAACACTTTCACCAATAAATATACGCAACAACATGGAATCTCTTTGCGCACAGACAGATACAAGCCTCACAATTCTTGCCAATTTGGATCTGATTATTAAAACTGTAATACTATATTTGTTAATCTTCTGTTTATTTGTAGGAAAAGGAGGATCCAAAATCAAAGAACTAAGAGATTGTACAGGAGCCAACATCCAGGTAATTTGATCTCAAAATCAATGTAACACCATGCTGTAAAGCAATTTGACATTACCCAGAAAACAACATTGTATTTCAAGTGGGTCTCTCTCCCACAAAAACTACTTAACTAGATGTATTCATTAGGGCTTGGATTTTCAGGAAATCGTGCTCCCGGGACTCAATTTAATCTTTCGGCCAGGACTTGGAATTCCTGAATTTCTCTAAACATGCTCTGGGCTCTTAGGGCGCCATCTTTTTTCGAAATTGTGTCCAACTTTTTCCAAGATGGTGGCCTGGCAAACACTGTGGAGAAAATCACATTTTAGCAAGTACATATTTGACTAAATAAACCTATTTCATTCAAGTGAATCGCCACTATAAATTTGCATTGAATAAGAGGGATTTTGCTGACAATTTTTATTTTTTTAGTAAGCTTATTATTATTTTGTTGATCTTTTATTTTTGGGTTTCAGGAAGGCGGTTTTTGGTCCCGGGACTAAACAATTTCGGGTGGGAGCCCCACCCTCAGTATTCTGAGAAGAAGCTATAGACACTGATAGATGGTGCTATACTTGTCTTGTCGGTGACTTTCAGACAATCCCGAATATGGGCTTGTTCACGAATATTCAAGGTTAAATGATGCGTACAAGGTTACTTGATCAAGCAAATGGGACGAAATATTAGCAAAAGATAACATTAAAAAATGATACTGACACTGGAGTTGATTATCCAACTCCAGTGGTTTTAGGATGAAATAATTTAGTTCCAACGTGTGATGAATTTTCTGGGATCATATAATCAAAATCTATTTTTACATTAAAAACAAGGGAGATACAACATTTGCGGCCATTCTTGTCCACCGTCGCCTGGTGACTTTTGTTGTCTGCTTATGTATCTATAGACTTAAGTTGAACTTGAAGTTTACATGGAATTGATGGGGAAAATCTCAAAAATTGTGCGGTTTTCGTAAATTATGATAACTTAATGCTGGACGTTTTTTACAAGCCTGAAGTATGAGTAGAATGAGTCACTGATGGACTTGATGCAAGTCTACATAAATTCCTTGCATATTTTCGAAATGGCAAATCCCTGTACCGCTCACGTGAACATGACGTACATGTCACTTAAGGGCAGTGTCAACCCGGCACTTGTTTCAAAAATTGAATTTCATATTTCTCAATTATTTAATACTTTTATATGTATTCTATCATTACCATCATAAGTTACTAATCGGAAGCGATTATTTCCCGTTCTTTTGGGTGATTTTAAATTGTTGCTTTGGTAAGTTTGAGTCAGGAAAAGGAGCATGGTTATTTGGCGGGAATTTAAGCGGAGTTCCGCGTTTTTCAAATGCTGCGTCAGCTGTTCGATCATTGCGTCGCGCGCTGAAACTTCCCGCGCGTAATACTGGACGCGCCGCTTAATATCCGCGAAGTAGACGCGAAAAACAAAAGAGCGCAAAACAATGTCTAAAAATGTAAACAAAGGCCAATCTTATGATCATTTAAATTTCAGTTTTCTTCCAATTTCTTCACATTGTGACAATATAAATTGAATCTGATAGTTTATTATGATTGTTCATAATAGTATACTCGCTTTTTAGGTCACACGCCCCTGTATTCCGTGAACATTTAGCTTTAAATGGTGGAAAATGTCAATATTTTTACTAAATCGATGTTTTCTAGAAGTTCAAATTTGAAGGAATTTTACGAATTTTCAGACAACATAACTAAAAATATATCAAACTATCAGGTAAGCTTTTACTACCATTGTGTAGAGGACTTTCAGCGCTAGGAGGCAATTTTTTATTTTTTCGATTATGGATTTTAAACTCGAGATATGCATCCATTTCTAGCGAAATGTATGCAAAAAAAAACGACTTTTACACTTTTCCGATGTTTTTAGCAATATTTCCAAAACCAAGCCTTATTTTGGTAAAAGAAAAAATTGCCTCCTAGACAAAATTGTCCTGTTTACAAAAATGTATATTAGAACAAATTACCATTTTTTATTTTTTAGTTATGCTGTCTGAAAAATTTGGGGTAAAAAAATCTCTTTTTGGTTCATTTCTCAAAATTTAGTTTATTTGGTATCACATTGATATCACCATCGGATTCCTTATCAAATTTCCTTTGTAAAAATGTATACTTTTATGTACTTTTATTCAATATTCTCAAACTTAGAAGCAAAAGTTAATCATCAAAATATTAGGGTTGACACTTCCCTTAACTCATTGATGAACATACATAGCGCTATTTAATAGGCCTGTTATTCACATGCACCATAGTCCGGACGGCACGCATTATAATGCGTGGGACTCCAGAAATAAAAAAATCAACAAAAACGTTGGGGTCAGAATATTTCTGATATAAAGGGTGTAGTTGTATAAAGCGAGATAAAAATGAATCTCCTCTATAAATTTGCATTAAATAATCATGATTTAGCCATCAAGATGGTTTTTTTAAGTAAGCTTATTTGTTTAAAAAAATGTTCTTCAATTATTTTGATGAATAATTTTGGGAATCCCAGGACCCGCCTGAAAAACAAAACGGGTCCCGGGATTACGAACGAGTAAATAAAACATTACAAGCAGAAGTGATATCATAACACTTACAATGAAACTATTTAAACAATTGCATGTTAAGCAAGAATTCTTTGGCTATGTTTCTGTCACTTTGTCCTTTCTCCCAATGAGTGCCTTTTCAAATTTGAAGGCACAAAATGATTAAAATGTCCCCTTTTCGATATAAAGGGTGGGGTTGAACATTCCCAAATAAAAAGGGTGGGGCAAAAATAAAAAGGGTGGGGGTCTGATCACTGTCCGGACAGTGTCAGCACTGTATAGGAGTTTCTAATCCCAAACTCATTGCAATCCCTGACTCTGTATGAACAAATGCTTATTTATTTGTGTAGGTGTCACGAGAAAGTGATGGTGTGGAGACACCCATTGACATCACAGGTTCTTCAGATGCAGTTGAAATGGCTAAACAGATGATTGAAGAATTAGTAAATCCAGGTGTGTATGGTTGGTGTGTAGGGAGAGGGAGGTTGGTGGAATGGGGATAGACTGAATCCTTCTGGTCTGCACAATTTACACACGGCCCCTGCGAGGGTGCTCAAACGTGAAGACTGAAAAAATACAGTTCCAAAAGTGTGCGCTGATAAACTTAAACTCGTGATTAAACATCAAGCTTATTCACTCACTATCACGCCACACTGCGTCGGTGGGTTCAAGCAGGTTTGTACATCACGTGACGTGATTGGGAACACTGATTTACCTCCCACGGCAAACCGCTGCAGTGAAAACCGCTGCAGTTTGAATTTGACCAATCGGAAGCCTTGGCGTTGTTGTCGGGCAGACTTGCGCATGGGCAGTTAAGTTAGAAGTGACCAGAAGTGTCATGACTTCCCACGACACTTCCGTTCACCTTTTTGCCAAGTTTTTTTTCCAGTCCCTCGATTTGGTCCGCCATTTTTAAATATGTCGGCCAAATACAGGGGCGCAGGGACCCAGTCTAGAATGGGGTGGGGTGGGTTGGTAGTGAAGTTGGCAAAGAGATCATAGACAAATCAATATATCTGGTTGTGTGTTGTTAGAGAGGGAGATGGGTTGACGGGGACCAGAATGGGTAGGGGTGAAGGTGGTAGTGAAGTTGGTCAAAGAGATCATAGACAAATTAATATATCTGGTTGTGTGGTTAGAGAGGGAGTTGGGTTGGGGTGGGGGATGACATGAGTTGTGAGGTGGGGGTGGGGAAATGGATAAACAGATGATTGAAGAATTAATAGACCCAGATGTGTTTGTATGTGGATTAGGACCTGGGCTGAGGGGAAGAGGACTGACTAGGGTGGTACCTGGGCTGTAGGGGAGAGGGATGGGGTGGTGGGAAGTGCAAAGGGTATTGACACAATGTATGTTATTGAATTCATCAATTCCGGATGCAAAATCATTATTTGATACCTTTTTAAAGCTGCATATATTTGGTAAAATAATCACTGTATAAAGCTAAAGAATTTTTGGATAGAGAAGACTTGTTGAATTATTTTGATACTTAATGCCAATAACAGCTATCTGTGTTGTCACAGTACAAAAGCAAGTTTTCCATACAGTAAAGCTGCACTTTCATATAAACGTATAAATGAAGGGTGGGAGAGAGGTATTGAAGAGTAATAAGATTTTCCAATGGTTCTTTTTAGTTTCAGATTTAAAAAATCCTTGTTATGAACTGTCCGATGTCTGAAAACTACCTGACCTACAGTACATGTAAATGTATACATGTAGCAATGAAACTTGATGAAAATATTGAAGTAGGGGTAGATATAACCAAATTTAAGTACACTGTACCTTGAGAAAATCTAAATCTTGATTTTGTCATTTCAGATAGTGGTTATGGTGGTGGTCGTGGAGGCGGAGGTGGAGGAGGAGGAGGCGGCGGAGGAGGAGGAGGTGGTTGGGGTAGTGGTAATGACGGAGGTGGATTTGGAGGAGGCAGGGGATCAGAGGAAACTGTAACGATTCAGATTTTAAATAGTGATGTAGGACGCATCATCGGTTAGTATTTTATTATGGACAAGAAAATTGTATTTAGTGCACAACAAAAACTGTTTTTGGATAACAGCAGAAACAAATATGAAAATCAGGGGGGTGGGGGTCATTCTTTTCCGAATTTGGCAAGTAAATATTTAAAAAGAAACAAACTTGTTTTTTCAAATATATCAGAAATACTGTAATAGCCAATATTTTTGCGTAAAGATATTTTCGCGCATTTTGATATCATAGACATTTCGCAAATTATTTTTTTCGCGGGTGACCTTCTGGATGCATTGCATGAATGTTGAAAACAATATTTTTGTGTGTTATAATTTTCGCGGAAAAATATTTTGCGCGAAAAACGCGCAAATAAAACCACCGCGAAAATTTCAGCTTTTACAGTAATTATGTTACAAATAGCAAAAAAGTACACTGGAATTGAAGCTTTCTGTTAATGCCTATACAAAAACGAGAGATGGATAAACTTGGTGCACTCAAAAATTTAAGCGTGCTGTTTTTTCTTGTTTAAAAAATAATAATATTGATAATAAATGAAATGCTTTTATTTATTTTCAGGGAAAAAAGGACAAAAGATCAAAGATTTACAAGATGACAGTGGAGCATTCATTAAGGTAAATGTCTAATTTGTTTTGTACCAAAAAAAAAAGAGAGGAAAATTACATTAACTAATTATGTCTGTCCCTACATATATTTCAAAAAAATCAGTAAAATTACTACTTGATTGAAAAGTATAAATTCTTAAATTGATTGTGTAAACCCTGTTACATACTTGGTTATTTTTTCATGACAATACACAATTACTATCCAGAATTATAAGGAAAAGTATGTAATCTTAAGTGTTACACGGAATCATTATATAAATGGTGATTTGCAGTATTTTATACACGAATCTCAAAGAAATGTTATAAAATTGTCATTTTGTCATCTATCGCTAATGGTACATAACAAATTAATGGAATCTATTTACACCCTGCAGTTGTGTTCAATACAAACACGCCATGCGTTGCCTCATTTAAAAGTAGCACATCTTAATAGCAATTTTACAGTGCTACCGTGGAACAAGTTTTGATTTCACCATTTTTGGGTAAATGCAAAATTGGGAACATTTGCTCTATTTGAACTGCATAAGTTTTCCTACTTGTAAATCGATATCATTGTTGGAACATTTAGTACTGGGGATTAGGGTGTAGTCCGTCTGTCATTGTCGATAGTCCCGGCAGTGGAGACTGTACTGTTGATCATTTGACATGCGTCACTACTGTGTAAAACATTCCCTTTAAAAGTGTCCCGATTGTATTTGGAACAACCATTTTGGTTGAAACGAAGTCGGTCGGTTCACTTTTATTTCCCCTAGCTATACAGGGTGAGTCAAAAAAAAGTTTACTCAACTTCAGCGATTTTTTTTAGAAAAAAGTTTTCGTTTGTTTTCAAAACAATTTACTACGCTATGAAGACAAATTAATTAGCTTTAATATGAATTTTATCTGGTTTAGATTGGTTGAGGGAAACTTATTTTACGCTGTTTTGAATAAAAGTGACCAATTTAAGGTCCGAACACGCTTCCAGATCTTGACCGTTATATTTCGTAAGATACGACCAATAAAAAATTACAAAACCGACAGCGAAAGGATCAATTCCTTTGTTATGAAATGATTAAAGTGTGGTAATTGTGTCATAAATAGGCCTTACAGCTGTCTATTGTTTTAATCTATTAGGAGACAATTTTGAACAAGTCTATTGTCTACTTAATTCTTTTAATAAACAAGATGTGTAATGCTTTACATCATAATCCTAGTAAACATTATTAAGCTCGAAATTAAAAACCGTGTTTTAGGTGAAAAAACAGGTCCTGTACAGAAATAGTCATAATTACTTAACGGTATCATCAAATAGCGTGATTTTATTCCAGATGGTAGCAAAGAAATGGCGCAATCATTTAAAGTTTTGTTTGTCTTGATTTTGTGGTCAGAAATATTTTTTTAGATTTTTTCAATTAGGGTAAACTTTTTTTTGACTCACCCTGTACCACTGCGATTTAGAATCTTTTGAAGCAAACGAGAAAACAAAAGTATTAACAAAACTCGTCAATGGCCTATATCAATTTATATCAGCCCGTCACTAAGCAATCGCTTAATCGCTTAGTGCAGTGAAGTTAAAACATATTCCATTGAGCACAGCTTGCATGTTTCTATGTGTTGGTGTATACTCATTTCTAAGGGTCGGAGCGAGTTATGGAAAATCAAAGTCCCGCCAGACAAATTTAATTGAGTCCCGGGAGCATAATTTCCTGAAAATGCCAGCCCTACTGATTTGTCACTAACCTTTTATGACTTACACATCGGATTGTTCTATATAGGTTGCTAGAGAAAGCGATGGTAGTAACACAGCAGTTGATATCTCTGGTTCAAAAGATGCCATAGCCGCTGCCAGACAGATGATTGATGAACTCACAAACCCACCAGGTATGACAAATATTCATTTGAAGGGTTGGTTCCCTTTCGTGATTGAGTAATATTTGGCCTGTGACATTTTGCCTTGGACCTCGGACATCAGTGCCAAGTAAAAATGCCCATCATTTTCCAAATTAACAAAACCCCCCACATTTCTTTAGAAAACTTTAACATACTAGATTGTAGGCATGCGAGCGGGACACGGTTCGACCGTGTCACGCACGTATGACCCGTGGCCCGTAAGCAAAACACTGTATACGAAAACACGAACTAGATTTTACAATTTGAACTAACACATTTTCGTAATAAAACACAAGGAAATACAAGGAAACTAATGGATTATTAGCCATTTATTTAGACTATGTGCATGAAAGTTCAAATAAAAAACAATGATTCCGTCCCTTATTACTGCTAATTAATATAATAATATGGAGTTTACCAGGCACTTCGATCGCTCGCGAGTGATACTAAAGCGCCATTGTTACAGCTAGTCTTATTCCCAATCATTTTTATTGCTCCTTTTCGTAACACTCAGCGGCATGAGAACAAGACTAGCATTAATTTAAAAGTGACGTCATGATTATAATTGATAAATTCTCCGAATTGCGCAGAAAGCCGCCATTTTGTACACATTTTAAACCGACAGAAAAAATTCTGCGCAACTACGTGTAAAGCAATGGGATTTTTAACTCTGGACGAAAGTGAATATGAACCGCCGATATTTAAGGATTTACCATACTTTGTTTTAGTTATTTGAAGATGACACTCAATCTTTAGGTTTGGCTTTGATGGTACGTGATCAGAGATCAAGTAGGGAATCTTTTTGCGTAGCTCTTTTTGCTACATATTTGTGCATTAGTGTTCAAAAGTGTGTCGCATTTCGTGATGCTACATTGGTTAAATCGAACGCTGCGTGGTGGTATGCACTATGCCGGTTATTACGGGGCTTGGGCTCTACTGTGGGTTGGGTTTGGGAATTCACGGAGAGTGAGACTTACGGGATACACGGGTACGGGTACCCGTGACACGCACGTATAGAATGACCCGTGTCACGTAAGAGAAAAAACACGGGATAACTCATACCTACTAGATTGTAGAAATGTATTGTTTTGCTTGAATTGTTTCGTCACTTTTAGTGATTCTTTAAACATCTATCAAATGAAAAAGTATTCAATTATTTTGTATACCTTTGGTTTGTTATGAATCATCATTTTGGCAATCTATAATAAGGCCAAGAAAAATACTAAGTTGTGTTGCCCTCAGCGACCGACCTTAAAATCGTAAAAACTAGGGTCGCATTTAAAAATTAAAAAAAAGATTTAAATTTGATTAAAAGTGTCTAAATGTTACTATTTCTTGCTTGAAATGAATAAGTAAGCTTAAATAAATGTTGTTTAGACTATTGTAACACTAGAAACATTAGTTAAATTGACATATGGGCCTATATCAATTTCTTGACATAAACCATATATTTTTCAGCCAAAAAAAAGGAAAAAAGAAATTGAAACAAAAAATGTGAAGAAAAAAAAATTGAAAAAAAAAAATTTCCAACCAACCGACCCGATTTTAAATTGTTGGCACTTGAGGGCAACACAACTTATTATTTTCTTGGCCTAAAGAAAAAGAAAAACATTTTCCACCAATCCTTTTCTCATGAGAGTGGTGTGGAGGACAACCAAATAAGTTATATAATAAACCTTTCCATGCGACAGACATCTACAGACGACAGTTCCAACATTTTACAAATATTTCCAAAATATCAAAACTATTGAATGTCAATACCGTATTTGAAATCACCTCGAGAAATGCATTAAAATAAGTACAAACATGCCTTGTATTGGTTCAGTATAGACCTTGAAAGTTGGAAATTGTTTCTGAAAAATCTGTTTTGTACATGATAAAACCAATAGCCGCGTGGGAAGTGTTAAGGCCTATTTAGCCGATGCAGCCGTTTACCTCATCAGGTTTCTAATTAGTTGAATATGTTATTCTATCCTTGCAGCTTATGGAGGAGATTCTGGTGGAGGTGGTAGTTATGGAGGAGGAAGAGGAAGCAGAGGTGGTGGAGGAGGGAGAGGTGGTAGAGGTGGTGGTGGAGGAGGAGGAGGATGGGGTAGTAGTAATAATGGTGGATTTGGAGGAGGAGGAGGCGGAGGAGGAGGCAGGGGAGGAGACGAGCAAGAAACTATCAGAATACTAACATCAAATGTAGGAAGGATCATTGGTAAGTAAAGGATGCACAATTAGATCAATACTCTCAGTAACAGAATTGGACAAGACACTGACATGTGATAGATAGCCATTGGACAAGACACTGCCATGTGATAGATAGCCGGACGGCTATTGCTATTGCTGAGAGGATTTATTCCTTAAATAATACAATATTCAACATTTATTATACTTTGTGGTTTAAGCACACCCAATTTGATGTTGCAATATTCTACTCTACATTGGGCTCAGATCAACTATTGGTGAGCAACTATGGGCGAGTAGAGAATCTCATGGCAGGTAATAGAGGAGGAGGCCAATCGCGACACTACTCAAACGATATATGTTTGTAGCCGCCTATTCATTGCTAGGCTTAGGCGTAATTCACTTATTGATGTCGTAAGAATAACCCTCCTTGAAGTGGCCTTTGAAGACTATTGTTTAGCCGCGATCGACCTCCATGCTCGAGCGGTTTTGATGTCACTTGTTTATCATGTCTATAGAGGCCTTGCACGGGATACGGTCGGCTTTACAGAAAGGAATCAACCACGCGTCGTCATTCACAGCATTCATACAATCCATTCAGTCTATTCTTTGAATTGACGCGGGATTTTTGAAAGTGATGTAGACTCGCATGGATACAATGGGATTTTTAGCTTCTTATAGTTTTGGTGAACAAAGTTCAGTAGTCTGCCTTGATTCTGCTGTATGCATCAGAAATGTAGCAATATTTGATTCAATATTACATTTTTCGGTCAACTTCGGTCACTATCATATCATCATAAATCGGTACGATATAAGTTTATTTTGAACTATGTCTGAATTACAGGAAATTGCAGGAAATACGTGAAAATGACCAAATTGTCGGACATATTTCCTAATAAAGTAGAACTTCAATCTCAACTAAACTTGGTGACAACAATATTCGGGGTGACTTATGGGATGTACCAAGATTGACCTCTAATGACCCCTATGTGACCTTTGACCCCATGTTGGTGAATCTCCCAGCCAGGGGGATTTGCAAGTCATGACTTGCAGTTATTTTCTATTATGTTGCTGTGTGAATCACTTCTTCACAGTTTTATGTGAAAAAAAATTCAAAACCAAGCAAACACTAAATAATTATTTAAATGTGACAAATAGACTGAAGTATCTGTAAAATTAAAGGGACATATTTTTGTTTCATATAATCGTTTAGAAAAGTTATAGGTAAAAGTAATGTGTGCTTTATAAGAGATTCTTTTGGTAAAATATAATTTCATCAAACATTCTTTATTCGCAGGGAAAGGAGGAATGAAAATCAAAGATTTACGAGATGATAGTGGAGCTAATATACAGGTATGTTAAAATTATATACAAAACCAATTTCATTGCCTTTAAGGTGGCAAACAAACCACCATGTTCTACGGAAAATTGGACCTCTCAGGTCGGTTGGGCGATGTTTTGCTTGCTTGTTTGGTTTGTTTTTTCTTCTTCAGAATGTGTGTTCCCTTTTGGTTAGGTTCGGCCTGTTCAGTGCTCTCATGTGAAAAGTCAGGTTACAATCTCAACCATACTTGGTAACAATAATCTTTGGGTGAAGGGGACTTCAGATGCTCGTGGGGTGTACACAGATTGAATTCTAATGACCCCTACATGACATTTGACCCCATTTTACCAACACTTTAAACTGCACTTATTGCTGCTGAGTTGGGCTCATGTAAAGTCAGACTTCAATCTCATCCAAACTTGGTGACAGTAATCTTTAGGTAATGGGACTTGAGGTGTTCATGGGGTGTACACAGATTGACCTCTAATGACCCTACATGACCTGAGAGTCCAACATGTTGTGTCCTATATAGATCATGTCATCAGACTCCATGTGCCTCTATGTAACGAATGTAATAGTGTTATTTTGACATCTATGTAAGAGTTTGTTGTTTTCTTGCAGAAAAGTTAGTGAAATATTTTTATTTGTCGGGTGTATAGTATAAATTCTTTTGACTATGCGAAGAGTCACATATATACAGAAATGTAGCTATCCAACAGGAAAATCTATTTATCAATGTTGTTTCTGTAAATTTGATTATAGGTTTCAAGGGAGTCAGAAGGTGACATGACATCTGTTGATATATCGGGATCATCAGAAGCTATTGCACTAGCCAAGCAAATGATTGAAGACATTACAAGTCAAGGTATGTAAATGGGGACATCCGTTGATATATCAGGATCATCAGAATCTATGGGACTAGCCAAGCAAATGATTGAAGACATTACAAGTCAAGGTATGTAAATGGGGACATCCGTTGATATATCAGGATCATCAGAATCTATGGGACTAGCCAAGCAAATGATTGAAGACATTACAAGTCAAGGTATGTAAATGAAGACATCCGTTGATATATCAGGATCATCAGAATCTATGGGACTAGCCAAGCAAATGATAGACGACATTACAAGTCAAGGTATGTTAATGAAGACATCCGTTGATATATCAGGATCATCAGAATCTATGGGACTAGCCAAGCAAATGATAGACGACATTACAAGTCAAGGTATGTTAATGAAGACATCCGTTGATATATCAGGATCATCAGAATCTATGGGACTAGCCAAGCAAATGATTGAAGACATTACAAGTCAAGGTATGTTAATGAAGACATCCGTTGATATATCAGGATCATCAGAATCTATTGCACTAGCCAAGCAAATGATTGAAGACATTACAAGTCAAGGTATGTTAATGAAGACATCCGTTGATATATCAGGATCATCAGAATCTATGGGACTAGCCAAGCAAATAATTGAAGACATTACAAGTCAAGGTATGTTAATGAAGACATCCGTTGATATATCAGGATCATCAGAATCTATTGCACTAGCCAAGCAAATGATTGAAGACATTACAAGTCAAGGTATGTTAATGAAGACATCCGTTGATATATCAGGATCATCAGAATCTATTGCACTAGCCAAGCAAATGATTGAAGACATTACAAGTCAAGGTATGTTAATGAAGACATCCGTTGATATATCAGGATCATCAGAATCTATTGCACTAGCCAAGCAAATGATTGAAGACATTACAAGTCAAGGTATGTTAGTGAAGACATCCGTTGATATATCAGGATCATCAGAATCTATTGCACTAGCCAAGCAAATGATTGAAGACATTACAAGTCAAGGTATGTAAATGGAGACATCCGTTGATATATCAGGATCATCAGAATCTATTGCACTAGCCAAGCAAATGATAGAAGACATTACAAGTCAAGGTATGTAAATGGAGACATCCGTTGATATATCAGGATCATCAGAATCTATTGCACTAGCCAAGCAAATGATTGAAGACATTACAAGTCAAGGTATGTAAATGGAGACATCCGTTGATATATCAGGATCATCTGAATCTATTGCACTAGCCAAGCAAATGATTGAAGACATTACAAGTCAAGGTATGTTAATGAAGACATCTGTTGATATATCAGGATCATCTAAATCTATTGCATTAGCCAAGCAAATGATAGAAGACATTACAAGTCAAGGTATGTAAATGGAGACATCCGTTGATATATCAGGATCATCAGAATCTATTGCACTAGCCAAGAAAATGATTGAAGACATTACAAGTCAAGGTATGTTAATGAAGACATCCGTTGATATATCAGGATCATCAGAATCTATGGGACTAGCCAAGTAAATGATTGAAGACATTACAAGTCAAGGTATGTTAATGAAGACATCCGTTGATATATCAGGATCATCAAAATCTATGGGACTAGCCAAGCAAATGATTGAAGACATTACAAGTCAAGGTATGTTAATGAAGACATCCGTTGATATATCAGGATCATCAGAATCTATTGCACTAGCCAAGCAAATGATTGAAGACATTACAAGTCAAGGTATGTTAATGAAGACATCCGTTGATATATCAGGATCATCAAAATCTATGGGACTAGCCAAGCAAATGATTGAAGACATTACAAGTCAAGGTATGTTAATGAAGACATCCGTTGATATATCAGGATCATCAGAATCTATTGCACTAGCCAAGCAAATGATTGAAGACATTACAAGTCAAGGTATGTAAATGGGAACAGGGGACACTGATATCATACACTGAGTATTAAAATATGCTCACAGGGGAAATTGGGAAGTTAGTCTTAAGGAAGGTGGCGAGAGTTGACAAAGTTGGGCTGAATCCATTGAAATAGATTGATGCCCCATCATGGACATTTGATCCCCATATAGAGTGTTGATAATCACATATTCCAATAAGAATATAACTTACAGATTTGTGACATTTCACATCTTTCAAAGAGAAATAACAGAGGGATGAATGATATGATCAAGCAAAATGAGTTGGAAATATGAAGTGTCCATTTTAATGACTAAGTTGATAGGCCTCCTGTATTTAGTATTTTGTCTCCATCCTCTTGCATTTTTTATTTTTAGTATGTGAATTTGAATATGCCTGAAACTTCTGTGGTGTTTTCGCTTAAAAAAGTGCCTGTTCTTTCTGACTCGCCTGAATAGCGTCATGTAGTAATATATTAATCCAAAGTAATTAATGATTCATAATTGATCTATTTTTCTCTCACTTTCCAGGTACTGGTGGTTATGGTGGCGGTCGTGGCGGTGGAGGAGGAGGATGGGGTGGTAATGATGGTGGTGGAGGAGGAGGAGGAGGTAGACCAGGAGAGGACACGGTCACGATGAACATTTTTACCAGCAATGTTGGCAGGGTCATTGGTGAGTATAGATGACACAGGGAGGGAGGGTGAAGATAGGGGATATCAAGCAAAATCTATATTTTTATTACCATCTTAATTGAAGAAAAACTTAACCTTTAATATACACATATTATAAAATGTGATTTTATCAAGCAAAATGAGTTGGAATTCAGGAATATTGATTTTGAAAGATAGCCAAACAAAGGATGGAAATTCTTATTTTTTCTATTGTTTCGAAATCACTTCAATAAACATATCTTTGGAATTAAGTGTGGGTTTTTTGGCAAAATTTAGCTATCCTTATTATAGTAGATTCACAGACTTTTGCTGATTTAGTATAGGTAATATTATCTTCCAATTGAGGGAGGCAGTGATTTTAAATCTTAATCTGATCATTGACACATGGTTCTATGCTTCCCTGTGTCTTGAATCACATCATAGGTACTTCATATCCAGAATAGTGACAAAGAATTCTCATGCCGTTCTACAAATTAATTTTAATTCTAATTTAATCCTTATCTATATAATGAAGAAGGATTAAAACTTTAAGAAGATGGCACGTTTGAATAGCGCAGTATTTGCTTTTGTAGTTCAAATTCATGCATTGACGCATATCATGCGTCTCATACGATATTTGGGGATTTGTTACTTCAATGCTTTGAAGTCCATTGTATCGCAGCGAAAACAATAGCATCTTAATGATGCCGATATCGCCATGATTGGTTCATTGTTGTTCCTCTAATGTTAAATGGAATAGGTCTAAATCAATAACGGATCGGACAATATTTTTGAATCTATAGATAGTCTGTAATTTATCAATTTTATTGTTATTTTTATTTTTTATCTCAGGTAAAGGAGGATTGAAAATCCGTGAGTTACAGGATGTAAGCGGAGCATACATCAAGGTATGAGCGTTATTTATTTTACCCAAGAAGCCCTTCACTCTCTAACATTTCAGTAAAGCAAAAAAGAAAATTGTTGTGTTGCCTTCATAAGTGATAAAAATCTTTAAGTCAGGTCGGTCAGTCGGTCGATTTTCCTTCTTTTTTTTTCTGCTGACAAATATAACAGACAGACCGTGGTTCATGTTGGAACAAAATTGGTAAATTTAAATGTGACTAATGTTCTAGTGTGATAATAGTTTGAAAACAATTGATTCAAGGAAACTTATTCATTTTAAGCAGGAAATAGTAATAATTTGATAATTTGGGTACAATTTAAACTTAGATTAAAACTGTGAGCCTAATTTTTGAAATTTTAGGGTTGGTCACTTAGGGCAACACAAGAAACTTCTTTTGGCCAGACTGCTGTTTTAAACTGGAATATCACAATATAAGTGCTGCAGGGGTCAGATGACCTTGAGCTACTCATTATTTTAGCACTTTTTTGGAACTGTTTCGTCTGTGAACAAATCCTTTGGGCTTATAGTGATGCTGGACTCGCAGATGTGGAGCGGAGATTCTCGCTAAACCTAAACTCGTCTCATGAATGTTTCATCACAATGCAACATTGTTTGCATTATCACGATTAAAGAAGAATGTCAGCAGAAAGTGTGACTCTTGCACGCTGATGTCACCTTGAGCTGACCAAGGTATTCACCCTTTGCACGCATCTGCCATTTGCGAAAAGAGCCTTGGTCTTGAATAAAAGTGATGCATCATTTCACAATGTCTCGCTGCATAACCAGTCATGTCCAGAGAGAGTCGTGAACTAGTTACATAATGTTATAGAATACTGTAAAACAACTTAATTTTGTGAGGGATTCAATTTCATATTTTGCGAGGGATGTCGATTCACGAAATTAGCAATTTTCCATTGAAAGTAACAGTAAAATGTCCAGATTTGCGAAATTAAATGCCCGCTAAAATAGCAGTAATTCTAAATTCGCAAAATAAAGTATCAGCGAAATTATAGAGTTTTTCAATGCGGTACTAGTTCGAGGCTCTCCACGCAAATGGTGGATCCGTGCAAAGAGCGAATAGTACCTTAATTCTAATCAACTAGAAAACCCGCTGCATGAAGAGCCAGAATCATGGATCTGTTGTCAGTGTGATAATCTGATTATCTGTGTGTATGTCCTTAGCTGGTGAATCTGATCCACAATGCAATCTATTCTGAATTTGTGTTTGCTCATAGCGTAAATTGACAAAACGGAAAGTAACATAATCCCCATTGATTGGTCTTTATTGATTGATTTGTTTGTCAGGTTGCCAAAAACAGTTCTGGTGATGAGACGCCGATTGACATTTCCGGATCCAAAGAAGCCATAGAGACAGCGAGAATTATGATTGAAGAACTCACAGCACCAGACGGTATGTGTTCAGAGGTTGTGATGTTGGTATTTTGAGGGTTGACGATCAGAAAGACGTAACTAAAAAAAACGAGACATTCTGAGACAAATGAGTTCTAATATGTTGTGTTCCATTGAGTTGTGTGTACAAAAAAGGTTTTGGGCTTAAATGCCAATCTATTAAGTCTTTTTGGTCCTTAGATTCTTGGGTGACAAGGATTTTTCGGTACCAATATTTGAAAATGACCAAAAAGTGAGTTAAAACCCTAACCAGTAAAGCTATGTTTTTGTGCGTATCGGGGGGGGGGGGGGGGGGGAAGTACTATTTTGTTTACCCGAAAAATCACTCAGCATCCCCCGAGATTCGATCGCGGGACAATCCACACCCCAGTCTGTCCCTCTACCAACTGAGCTAAACTGCCAGTGCATATGTGGGCTAAAACTTCCTGCCCACATATGCCTGCAGTAGGTGACGTCATCGAGGCAATGCAGCAGCACGTGCGTGGAGATAGTTTCTGGCAGTGAGATTTAGTGAGATTCAGTTGGGTTAGGGTTAAGGGGGGACTTCAGGAAGTTTTTTGTTGAATTTTGTGAGTGCTGTAATTATTGAACCATGACTCAAATGTATATAAAAGTATACTTTTTGGAAAGGAAATGGATCAGAGAATCCACATTTTTTTGACCCAATTTTTTTGAAAAAAGCTACCAAAAATAATTTTAAGTAAAAAAATGCCTAAATCGCTTGACCTAATCTAATATTTTTTGAAATTTTGACTAATATGTGTAAAAAAAAGAAAATTCCTTTTTTTTCACATTTTTTTGGCACTTTTTGGTCAAAATTTCCAAAAATATTAGATTAGGTTAAAAAAAAATTGTCCCTTTATTTGGGTCTTAACATCAAGTGATTTGGGCATATTTTACTCAAAATTATATTTGTTTTCACTTTTTGGTCAAAATTTCCAAAAATATTAGATTTAAAGGTTAAAAAAAGAAAAATTGTCCCTTTATTTGGGTCTTAACATCATAATCAAGTGATTTGGGCATATTTTAATCAACATTATATTTGTTAGCTTTGTAGGAAAAAAATTGGGTCAAAAAAGTGAATTTTGTGATTTTCTCGAAAAATCAACATTTTGGTCAAAATTGATGCCAAATTTGGATTCTCTGATCCATTTCCTTTCCAAAAATGTATACTTTTACATGCATTTGAGTAATTTTTCAATAATTACAGCACACACATAATTCAAGAAATCGAATCAAAAACGTCCTTAAGTCCCCCTTAAGTCTTTCTGGTTGTTAACCCTTGGAACCAATCCCATGTCTCCATACTTATCATGCTATATCTTTGACTTTTCTACTTTGAAAATTGAAAAAGACAAAGCATAGCTGTGTTACACACTTCCACCCAACTTGGATTCCATCCAGGTGTGTGAAACATCTCCTAACCATTAAATAACAAGGAGTTAGCTTGCAAAATGGTATTTGATACATGGAGTTATACAGAATAAAGACTATCTGTAACTTACAGAATACAAGATGGACATTTTGTTTTGGTTGCCGTACTATGGTGTGACAATGGATGGGTTTGTCCATATTTTGTCCACTACGATAAGGGTGAGTGCAAAAAAAATGGTACCAAAATGGGACATTCTGACCAAAATTTCAAATTCACTTTTCAAACATTTTTTTTGTGTTACTTTGAAGTTAGTATGTTGAACTTTGTGAAATAACTCAAGGGGCAGTCTGAATCCTTCAATTTTTTTCTTTTCAGCATGTTTACTACAGAATATGCACATTTTCAATGATAAATCACACAAGCACTGTTTCTTTTTAAATGTAACTATAATAATGCATACCAACACAACTTTAATATTCAAAGTACACTTTTAACATGTTTTAACATATAAAATGACTTTAAAGCATCTTTGTACCTCAAAAAATTGAAAAAAAATCAATTTTTCTGTAGAAATCACTTGATTTTGCCTACTTTGGGATGCAAAAGTTTTCACAGTAAAAAAGGAGAACTGTCACAGACCTTTTTAACATATTTACATGATAAACAACACTAACTTGAAACTACAGTGAAAGTTTCAAGTTCATAACATAATTCTTGGCAAAATAGTGCACAGGGAAAAAAGTACTTCAATTTGTTAAGTTTGTGTTACACTCCTGACATGCCAATTTTCCTAGATACCTGTAATTCTATGGATCATAAAACCCTTGTCTTGTTTTAAAACAAAAGATTTACATTGGCAAACATATAAAGCACCAAGAAAACTATAATACATACTAAATGTAGTCTTCTTTGACAATCATTGTACCAACTTATGTTAATTTTTCACACTGTTTTCTCATTAAGCAACAAAAGGTATATTTTAACACCAATACTACCAGCAGAAAATCAGTCTAAAAGACTTTTTAATGGAGCAAAATGTTATTTTGATAAACACACAAAGAATTTGGAGCAAATTATTCATATGTCAGTACAATACTGATATGTATTTATACTTTGGGCACCTAATGTTACACTCCTGACATACCAATATACTGACAAATACTCTCAGTTCTAGAGATCACAAGTTGTTGTCATTGCTTTAAAAGGAACTGTTTGGGTTTTTAAACATACAACACATTTACCACCAACAAAGTACACACATTTTATGGATATCACCCAACTTTGTCATCATTATTCATATTGAAAATCAGTTCAGATGTATCACTTTGGCAAACAAATATGCAGATTTTCAATTTTAAACCATTGTTAATCAAACCAAACATGTAAGTTGAGCATATATCTAATTCTTGACTATTTGGACCTTATCATACATGTCACTGCCAAGTCAATTTAGTATCAAGCAGCAGATAGTTATTTCTTTACCTTGTGTTACACTCCTGACATATGAATTGTACATGCCCATACATTAGAGTTTGAAGATCATTAGTTCACAGCCTCTTTATACAGAATGAATTGAAGGTTGCTTCATATTTCAACAACTAATCTATTCAAATTAATAACTGTCAACTAGGTTCATGAGGGCATGGTACCCATGCCTCCATATAATTGAAATTCTACTTAACTACAAGGTAACATATTAAATGCGATCCAACAATAGCAAAAGTGAACTACATTGTAACTATATTAAAACTATAATCTTACACAAAAGCATGCTAATTGTATTTCTTTTCTAAGATGGTTTATCATCATTGAGGTTTATAAACTTAAGCAATTTGAAAAGTGTTACACTCCTGACATAGCAATAAGTCCTGCTGCAGATTTCCAAAAGTGTATCAAGGTATTTGTTGGTTTTACTCAAGTACAATAAAATTTCTCCTCAGTATCAAAATCATTTGAATATAATGACCAAAAACTGTCATATGAACTGTAATCAGTATTTCTCAAATTTAGATGCAGACTTCATCATTTGTTCACAACTTTTTCCTCAGTTCAGCTATATCAAGCTTCATTCTCAAGTATTTATTTATTTATTTATTTATTTATATATTTATTTATAGATTTCAAAATTAGTGGTGGACTTAACACATCATTGCAATACAAATTTGTTTCGTATGGATGGAAGTTAGGCCATCCACACTCTTCAGTTGCTATGCGTAGAGTGACAAAAATAGTCATATATTTATTTATTTGGTATTTATTCATTTAATATTCATTTATTTATTATTTATTTCTGTTCTTTTATAAGGTTGTGGATTAAGTGCAATTGTTTATTTTTTTTATTACTGTTCTCTTATAAGATAGTTCTTGTTAATGACAAACAACTAAAATTAGTAAGTACTAGAACATTGCAATATTTACCATTCAATTAAGGGAAGTGTCAACCCTATTATTTTGATGATCAATTTTTGCTTCTAAGTTTGAGAATATTGAATAAAAGTACATACAAGTATACATTTATAGAAAGGAAATTTGATAAGGAATCCGATGGTGATATCAATGTGATACCAAATAAACTACATTTTGAGAAATGAACCATAAAGCGATTTTTTTACCCCACATTTTTCAGACAGCATAACTATAAAATAAAAAATGGTAATTTGTTCTAATAAACATTTTTGTAAACTAGACAATTTTTTCTTTTTCCAAAATAAGGCTTGGTTTTGGAAATATTGCTAAAAACATCGGAAAAGTGTAAAAGTCATGTTTGTTTGCATACATTTTGCTAGAAATGGATGCATATCTCGACTTTAAAATCCATAATCGAAAAAATAAAAATTTGCCTCCTAGCGCTGAAAGTTCTCTACACAATGGTAGTAAAAGCTTACCTGATAGTTTGATATTTTTTTACTTATGTTGTCTGAAAAATCGTAAAATTCCTTCAAATTTGAACTTCAAGAAAACATCGATTTAGTAAAAATATTGACATTTTCCACCATTTAAAGCTAAATGTTCACGGAATACACGGGCGTGTGACCTAAAAAGCGAGTATACTATTATGAACAATCAAAATAAACTATCAGATTCAATTTATATTGTCACAATATGAAGAAATTGGAAGAAAACTGAAATTTAAATGATCGTAAGATTGGCCTTTGTTTACATTTTTAGACATTGTTTTGCGCTCTTTTGTTTTTCGCGTCTATGTCGCGGATATTAAGCGGCGCGTCTAGTATTACGCACGGGAAGTTTCAGCGCGCGACGCAATGATCGAACAGTTGTCGCAACATTTGAAAAGCGCGGAACTCCGCTTAAATTCCCGCCAAATAACCATGCGCCTTTTACTGGCTCAAACTTACCAAGACAGCAATTTAAAATCACCCAAAAAGAACAGGAAATAGTCGCTTCCGATTAGTAACTTATGATGGTAATGATAGAATACATACAAAAGTATAAAATAATAGAGAAATATGAAATTCAATTTTTGAAACAAGTGCCGGGTTGACACTGCCCTTAATGCTGTTCCTATGAATAGGCTTTATTATTTTTATTTCTAAAATCTGATTATCTTGCTAGGTATGCCTTTCTTATTCTCTTTCTTGTTGCTCTTTAAATACATGTCAGGAGTGTAACAACAATATATAACACACATCATGTTTTAAATAAGCATTGTACTTACATATTTTGAACTATGTTTTCATTAAACAATATCACATAATGCTGAAAAGTATATGGTATTGCTAGGACTAAAAATGTTTGAAAATATTTATGTATTATTGAAGGATAATGTAGGGTCTCTTAATGTCACGCAGGTATGACAGGGCCTGTGATCAAGTTACAGTGTTATTGATTGTCATGATTTATATTGTAACAGTGATTAAATACTATTTTGATTTGATGTACTATTGATAATTTTGTCAGTATTTGCATTTAAGTGGTATTTAATGTCATGATAAATACATTACACATTGCGTGCAATGGTGTTACACTCCTGACAACCACCTTTATGCACTCTGAAACAGACACAAAGAACAAATCACATTTACCTTTATTACTAATAGTTTATTTACACCAGGTATGACATAAAATAAATACCATTGCTCAATTTCATCTGGATGAACAACTTTAAAAAATAGGATGAAAGTCAATGTTACACTCCTGACATTCATAGGGTGTCACATTTTATCTGCATACATCCAGTAATTAATGCAATCTACACTTGTCAATTTACCATTAAGTGAAAGGCAACACTGTACCCATTTGAAAAAGGGAAAGTAGAATTGGTAGCTTTTGTCAATCTTTCTTACATGACTGACTTTTTCGTAAAATTTGAATTTGTCTCCCTTTTTAAAAAGTGCACACTTCATTGATAAACAAGACATTTTGAAGCACATAGAATAGCTGTATTTGACTTGAACTAAAACAAAATGAAACTAATGAGTACATATTATTACAAGATTCATTAGGAATCAGATTGAACAAGGTTTATAATTATTTATGGCTTACAGAAATTACATGTTCAATTTCAATGTCCCAAAAAAGTGTTACACTCCTGACTGTTTTTAGCATCATAAATGGACGTAACTTTTTTTCTGAAGGAGCTTCGGTAAACATTTTATGACACAAAAAAGCATGGTATCTAACACACATTTTAGAATAATTACCTTTTCTGTAAACCCCTTTATTTTAGTGATAGGTGCTAAAAAGTAAAAGGTACCATTTTTTTTGCACTCACCCATAATGTAATTTATTATTATTATTATTATTATTATTATCATGCATTATTACGGATTCTTAGTGGGTGTGGTTTTAGATGTCAACAGGCAATTTGATTGGTTTAAGGCAGATGAGACAATGGTATATAGTTTGGGCGGGGCAGCTTTTCATTTGAATACTACTACCTTCAGTGCGTATGGTCATCGCGTGCCCTACACAAAGTCACCGGCATTGTGCTTATAACGCACCGTTGACATATGTGCGTGTGCTAAGAACGTGATTAATTCGAAGCAGGAAGTTTGTTAACAGCTCCCTGGATTCACCGATTTTATAAAGGGGGATATTTGTTGTTGTTTGATTAAAGAAATGCATTATTTTATGATAAAAGATAAAAATTACCAACAGAATGAGAATAAAATATAGTTCGTAGCTGTTATGCTATACGATGACGTTATAATGTATGCTGTACAATATTTGTGTAGTCGTGTATGGCCACCTGCGGCGACCATACACGACTCCAAATATGGTACAGCCTATTTACATTATATAAGACCATCGTATAGCAAAACGGCTACGAACTATATTTTATTCTCTAAATATATGTAAGCTTAGGGGTTTCCCGTGTTCACGGTATTCATGCCGCAATTCACGGTATTCATGCTAAAATCATCAAAATCGCGGATTTTGTAAACAGTACCGTAAAATCGCGGAATTGTTATTTCAGCCGCGATAATTGTCCGACCAGCCGATTTTATTTTAATCATTTTTACAGTTTTATTTAATAGCAAAAATCAATTTTCCGAATTCCTATTGAAATATTTCCTTTCAAGACGATATCGACGCACAATGTACAGTGCATTCAACTCTAGGCCTACTTGACACGACTGATTGAAGTTCAATTGTATAATATCGAATTTATTTGAATGAGATAAACAAAAGACCGTCTTCTTCGTCTAAAGAAATATAGGTAGGCCTACTTCAAACCATGGACTTGTTCAAACCAAATTCAAAAGAACGAAGAGATTGTTTACAAACGCCACCCCCTTCAGAAAGGTTGCTAGTTGATAAAAAAGTTAATCCAGGGCGTTCAATGGGTGATTATTCATTCATATCGATTGCATACAATTACTGTTGTAAAGAAAATACGGTACCGAAAATACTACATGTACACCCCGGGAAATACACGCACGTGCTAGTAATCATGAACGACGCCATTGTAGACAACAGCAAACAAAACTCATTGACATGTGATGATGAATAAATTACAATAATAATGTTGTAAATAGATCGGAGTTCTCCGATTGGTTGAGATAAGGTTTGCCGACAACAGCAAACAAAATTCATTGATGAAAATAAATCACGTGATGATGAATAAATTACAATAATAATGTTGTAAATAGATCGGGGTTCTCCGATTGGTTGAGATGAGGTTTGTGTACGTGCGACTATAAATGTTTTCAGGTCACGTCATGACCTCTCGCAAGGAAAAACAAAATAATAATTTACATACAGTAACTTAAAAAACGTAGTATGAAAAGTATTAAAAAAATGTTTATTGGGCTATTATTTGTACAAATGGTTGCGCAAAACAGCTTTATTATTAATATTAACATCGTACCAAACATTTTGTTTGCATTTAGTACGAAAAATATAGATTTTATTACTACTTTCATGCGTAATTTCTAACAACACGTGTAGATCAACGCTGCTACGGGCTGTCTTTAGTCACTGGCAAAAAAACGAGGAAGAAAGGCCGCCTAGGCCGCCGGGAAATGGTACTTGTTTACGGTGGCTTTTCGAATGCCTAAAAATACGACCGCCGCTCCGTAAATCAAGGAATTTCAGCGCGGTTTTTTCTTGAAATCTCAATAAACACGGTAAATCGCGGTTTTCACAAAAAATGCCCACGGTTTTCCCCTAAAAAATTCACGGGAAATCCCTAAGCTTAATTAAATATATGATCCTAAATATCATACTTATCGTTTCAAATTTATGTCACTCTGCTGTGCATACATACCATTAGACTAATTATTTATTGTTGTGTTTTTTTACACAGAATATGGCGATGGCGGTGAAGGAGGCGCAGCTTGGTAACCTGTATGGCCAACCCTAGTTAGATGGTTTCCATGTTTCACAAGTGTTTTGATGCAGATATACAGCAAGAAAAAAATTGATGGGAACCAGCGAAAGAAGTAATATTGAATAGAAATGTATAAAATAGGGATATACATCTGTAGCCACTATCCTTCATAACGGAAAAACAAAGGACACTTTTAGCTATTATGTGGCCTTTTTCCAGTGTCCTCTAGCGCTTCCCTAATTTTAATTTATTGTGTAAAATTGGTGACAAAATCTTGAATTTTATATCATTTATTAAATAGTCATTAAATAATCATTATAAAATGATTATAAAATGACTTTTGTTGTTTTTAAAAATGACTATTCCCTTTACAGAAATGAAGCAAACATATGATCAAGTGTGTATGTTATAAGTTTACCATCCTCCTTAATGTTTATGCTGATTTACATATATATATACTTAAACTCACTCTTGTTAATTAGTGTCATCATCAAGACCTTTGTCTCAGGTCTCCATTAAATACTTGAGCAAATTTATCTTCAGTTTTTGTTTTTATGCAACCACTTGGGGCAGAATATATATACATGTATTATAGCAAGCTCACCACACTATGCCCTCAGTATCTCATTTTTGACAGTTTCAGGACTCGGGTTTGAAGTGGCGCTTAGACTGTCAATTACAGTTCGGTTTTGGATTCAAATTATTAAAGGTAGATGTTCTGATTGGTGGCCCGATTTTCAACTTGATGTTTTCTATTTTACATGAAAGGTCATAACTCCAATTCTTCTTATTTTAAAAGCACAAGGTCACAAGAAATTTTCCCATTGAGTAGTACACAAACTGGCGGGTGGTTAACCACCTTTGGCAATAATTCACCACATTTTAGCCTATAATTGTAAATGGAACATTTCTGGCCCTTAAGTTTTTACAGACATAATGAGAAAATTATGGGGATTCTTCTGATATCAAAATATCTTGATGTGAAAAAAAAATCATAGCCCAAAAAAAGTGATCAGAACATACACCTTCAAGCAAATTCTTCATGCGATAACTAAAATTCTTGCCCAAACTTCATTATTCTTTCTATTTTTTTTTCTAAAAAAAATAGAGTAATACAAACTATAAAACTTACAAAAAACCCACAGATGTATATTTGTCAAGTAAATCCTCCTCCTCTCAATCAGTTTCACTTCCACCAGTCGACGACGTCTTAACAATATAACAAACATATTACATGAATTCCTCTCGTCTTAAGAGGTTTGTAAAAGAATATATGCATTCATGAACCAGTCTAGTATAACTCAAGCGTGTTGTCAATAAATTAATATTGTGCTGTTGTTTTATGTCACTTTGCTGCTGTTGTAGTACTCTTTCTTCTCCAAATATTGGACCAATTTTTGGGCCAAATTTGTATCTTTTTATTATCAAATTATCATGTAGTAGATGATTCAACAAGCAAAATAAAACTTATTACCATGGTGATCTACAATTCTGGAAAAATTGGTTTTGAAACTGAGCTTATTTCTTTAGTAACATTGAGCATTTTGGGAGTACTAGTAACATCTTGTGAGCCACATACTGCTCTATTCGTCAAGAGACACTTTTTCCGAGAAATAATATTTTAACATACAGTTTTATAAGTTTCATACCATATGTGTGACCATCCAGTACAACAGGCCTCAACGTCAGCTGAGTATGTTCCGAGATATGGCCAAATAAACATTTCAATAAACAATAGGAAACAAAGGAATTTTCAATGGATTTTTTGATTTTGTACTACCTTTGTAACAAGCAATATGGATATGTAGTAAAGCATGTATGGACATGTAAAGCTGATTATCAGGAGAATTTGCCTGTTCAAATATCTCAAAAATGTTTTGGCAGACTTAATACATATTAAAAGATTAACCGACAAATGTCACCAAAAAAGTGTTTTCTTTATATAGAAACCCTTTTTAGTCTAATTGATTAAGCAATCATAGTTTCATCAGTTCCAAATTGGTGAGAATTATTCAGTTTTTATCCCTCCGCTAGCAAAAGTAATCCAGGCATATGCGCGCGATTTTGGCAACATGCACACGGTTGGTCACACTTCTGCGCATGATGTACAGTTCGCATGTTGCATTCATGCACACCTGCTTCCTCATCTATATTCAATTGCTGCTATAAGGAGGCTTCACCAATTTGGAACTGATCAAACTGTAGTAAGTCTGAAGCCAAATTTGGGCATTGAATCGAATAGATCTGCATGTGATGTGCTTTATTAGTAGTGTATAGAATTGAGCAGTATGTGGAGTAATCGAGGATTTAAAGGTTTTTTTCATCAAACTTTTCTGTAGAGCTTAAACTATCTTCTTACCGTATTGAAATCCCCACCAATTGATGTTGAGGAAGCCAACAATTGTAGTAATAAAATTGTCCTTGACAATATTGGATAGTGGGTTGGGGAATGATGTCAATGTGATCTTCAAAATAATGGTAATATAATCATGCTTATAAAGCTCATTAAACCATTAAAGTCTTAATTGAAAGTGTATCAACAGTTTGTTTTGTTTTTCATTTTCTAGATTATCTGATGACAACCAATAGCTAGTCGCCATGTTGATCTAGATCATAGCAGGGGTAGCACTGGCTCAAAAATATGAGGAGTCCCATTAAATTTTTCAGGACCCTTTAAGGACTGCAAAAACTAAATATAAGGGGTCCCCCAGAAATATAAGGGGTCCTGAAGTTTGAGCCTTTAAAAATGGTCAAAAACCGATTTAGAGAAATTAGAGGTTCAGTTCAGCGCAGAGAGCTGGAAATTACTGCAGCGTTCTGTTTAAGGAACGCATTTTCCCAGTTTAATTTGAATCCCCTCGAAGCTGCCTTGGTGCAAGATGTGCACCACATCTTCTCCCCATCTAACTCTAACCATGGACTTATTTTCTGATAAGTCCATGCTCTAACCATTTAAATCGGTTCTTCCATCTAGGCGTGTATGCTCTTATTTTCTTAGATGGAGCCATTGTTTACCTCGAATGGTCATGGATAAAGGTGTACAGCAGCAACGATGCATATACGAAAATCGATTTAACAGCATGCGTGTTTCGCTGTTATTCAGTAGGCTGATACATTGTAGCTTGCACATTGTTCACGCTCGGTCTTGTACAGAGATCGTTGAATTTGAACTGTGAGTCTGTGACCCTCATTGCAAACAGTCGCTAACACAGATACGCACACTAGCGTAAGAACGTGTAACTCATACCTATGTTGTGTCCATGTTATAATCAGTAGAAGATACTTATAGAATGTTTTGAAATCGCTTGAAACTTTTGCGTAATTAAAAACTTTTAAAAATACAGGATTTGCATTGTATTTATCTTTTACGCACATTAACAAATTTACAATGTAGGATATTGACAATTTTCGGAATGTCTTAAGGTTTCCACGTCCATACATCGTCAGATTTAAGGGGTCCCTTCATTTTCAATTGGGACCCGTTAGTGAAGTTCAATATGTAAACTTACGCGTCCCACAAGAAAATGAGGGGTCCTAGGACGCAATAACGCGACCCTTGGATCATAGTGGTTACCCAATATAGTGTTGTCACTGTGATTTAGGTTTTAGGTCATTGAAATTACTTGCAAAAAGCTTATCTCCATGTTCTTATTTAGGCCATATTCTCTTTGTTGGTTAGATTGGTGTCTGTCTCCTTGCCTACAAATTATCCCAGAATTTGCTCTGATTCTGTCTCCTTGCCTACAAATTATCCCAAAATTTACTCTGATTTGTGTGTGACGTATTCTGCATATCAAATGTGCGTACACTTGTATTCCTTGTTCGGATTTCCCTTTTGCGAGATTGTGTGATGTCAGCTTGACTGTGAAAATGTCTACCTTAAATTATTGTCAAGGTGATTTAGGATGCACTTATAGCATTACTGCAAAAGCCACCTTGAAATTGAATCAGAATGTTACTGTGTCCAGTTTAATCATTGGGAACCTGTAATGCTTCACAAAGTCAACAGTAACCATACTATAATAATTTGTTTGCTACATTTAACTTGTTTTCATCAAAACCAAAAAAAGTGGGTTTCATATTGCTTCAAAACAGTGATCATTATTGAAGACAAAAACAAATGTAGATAAAAGAGACATGGTCTTCCCCATGATATTGATGGATCCACTGACTAAAGGTTAATGACTGTGTATTGTTTAGAGGTAACTGTTTAGAATCAAAACATTTTCACTTTGGAACCAAGGAATTGCATAAGGGGGCGTAGCTCCGAGGGTAAATTCTGATCAAAATCATTATCCTGATTCAAAACTGTCAATTAAAATCAGTTAATGATGCTGATGTGTCTTGTACTATTAATTATTCAGTAAAAAGTTACACTTAACAGCATTTTAGCAATGCTTCCCCATTACAAATTGATCAGTGGTCAAATGTGTGCGTTTGTGGCATAATGCGAATGATCGAACTTGATGCATAATACGCGGGGTGACTAATGTTTATGCAGCAGTACTTGGTTCTGTGTTAGTGACCTGCGGTTTATTAGTGCGTAGCAGTAAAGGACGCCATTTGATTGAGAAGCACAATTACTTACTTTACTTTAGTCGACCTCGGTCGGAAGCCATGATGAATTTTCGCCAGTTCACTCTGTCCTGCATTAGATTGCGTAGCTCTTGCTGGCTGATGCCAGCATCTTTACTAAGCAGCGTGGGGTATGTCAACCTTGGTATCCCTTGGAGACGCACAATATCACATTATATTCATGAGGTTTTGAATGATCCTCATTGACCTTACCAAACCTAGAGCAAACCTGTATCACTTTACTATAGTTAGCTGCACCGGCAAATGAATATATGGACCAGCCCATCCATTATCACACTTTAGTTCGTCAACCAAAACAAGATGTCCATCTTTTATTCTCGTTCTAATGTATATTTACCTTTCAGATAATAACAGTTTAAGAGAAACTGACTGGGAAAAGTGATCATAATATTGTGATGGAAAAAAAGATCACCCTTTTTTGTAAAATCGACGCAATCAGGTTACCGGTAATGTAATTGCCATCCATTACAGCCTCGCAATGGATGGCAGAAATGTTGCGGGGTCCAATTAAAATGACTGAATAAAGTAATTACCATATCAGAACACACCCACTGCATTAGGAATTGCATACTTGTCAGTGTGATTGCCAATTATTGTTCTCTCAAGTACGGTCAAAGACCTGTCCCTCTGTATTTTGTAAACAAAACTTGTCACCTCATCTTTATACAACATTGGTATAAAATTGGATCGATTGAGCCCATATGTATTGGTCAAGCTATGAGTTTTTAAAAATATTGGGCGAGACGCAGTCGACCCCAATATTTTAAAACTCATAGCAAGACCAATACAAATTGGGCGTAACTCATCCAATTTTATCATTATTATGTTTTGGATCCAATATTACACCACACTTGGACACCTCAAAACATAATAATGGGAAAAAGTGTACTTAAGTCTCTGATACTGGTATACCAATGTCGTTCAATACTGGAACATAAAAATTGCCAGTATCGGTCGATACTGATATGCTGTTCTAGTATCAGTCGATACTGAAACACCAAATTGTGTTCCAGTATAGAGCGATACTGGAATGTGTTTATGTTCACCAGTGTGATTTGTCCCAGTATTGAACGATACTGGTACATGATTGTGTTCCATGGTATCACCCGAAACTGGAACATTTTATATGTGCCAGTATTGTCTGATACTGGAACTCTGAATTTGTATCAGTATCGAACAATACTGGGTGTTCCAGTATCGGACGATACTAGTACAGTCCAGAATCTAGGACCCAAGTACACTTTTCCCCAACATTGTTTTAGTGATGTGTTCCATCTTCATTACTCTAAATATGATCTAGAGTATTTTCCTAATTTAATTATCAAAAATTTAGATGAAAAATGATGTTATTTCTGTATTATATGTAAATGTATTTGTGAAGTAAATTGAGTTTCATGTACGTGATACTCCCACCGATGATGTTTATGCTTTAAAACCCTAACATTCCTGAGCACAACAAATGACACTACTATAATAAGGTGCTTGTAGCCATAGACCTTGAATATCAGGACAATCATGTTTATTGAAATCCCATTGATATGTTGTGTAGAGCTGATACTATGTGCGTCTCGCTCACACCTGTATAACTGGCATGTTTGAAAAGCCCGGTAATAAATGTGGGTACTGCTAGTCTATTGCAACGACGGCATACCTCATAATGTAGTAGCGGATGTGATGTGTAACAACAGTTTGAGAAAAGAACCCAAGGTGAACATTCTAATATTTTGAATATATTAAATAAATACGCACATTTACTAATGCAATTGATGTAACACTCTTTGTGCAGTTTTATAGACATCTCTACTTTACCCAGTTTTAAATAACACCTAAACTCGAACCCGTGAGTTCGATGGACATCAAGCACTGCTTTTCAAATCAATACTTAAAGCATGTGAACGAGAGTGACGTTTTATTCATGAATTTTGAGAAGTTGTTTCATGACTGTGCAAAAGACAACAGGGGCTTTTGTGTTGCGCGATTTTAATCCGAGATGAGCATAGTTTCAATAGAAAGTACTCACTTCGCCATCCATACCTTCATTATCTATGTTGTAGCGTAGGCTTCCCCAATCTGTTGGCACGATCAGGCAGGCTATCATGAAGTTGACTCCATGGCGCATTAGGTAGGGCGTGACTGCTATGCAGGAGACACAGGTTTCATTCCCAATGTCGGCACAGATGGACTTCTCCCCTAATTTGTCTCCCCATATTGTTTTATTCCCCAAACACTCCTTGGGAGTTATGGTTAAAGAGATTTCTTTTTTTATGTTTCATTAACCATAGCTTAACTGTACAAATCACTACACCGCTAGTTGCTTGTAGAGCCTGCTTCCCTAGTCTTACGGCGTGATCAGACAGGCTATCATAAAACATGCCATACGAGTTCCGGGCTCAGCGTACTCCACAACGCTGAGCGCAAAGCGTTGGCCACCATTTTCCAATCAGGCTGCGTCATTTTGTTGTGGGGGAGCTACTACGCATGTATGCGAGTGCAATGATTTTGAGCGTTGTATAGTATGCTGAGTGATTTAGGGTTAAATAGAAGACCCTAAAGAAAATTGCTTGGGCTTGGATTGGAACCATTTATAATGATTTCTCATGATTCCCTTAACACTTTCGCCGTGGCAGACGACAGTTCCAAATGTTCACAAAATGTCAATATTGAATCCAATCACCATATTTGGAATCACCATGAGAAATGCATTAAAATAAGTACAAACATTTCTAGTCTTGGTTCAGTAATTATTGAGTTAAGACTTTGAAAGTTGGGAAAAGTTTCTGAAAATATCTGTTTGTATATAACGGTAAAACTAGTATTCGCATGAAAAGTGTTAAGATGTCTGGCTGACACCAATAAGTTTTTAAACCAATTAGTAACAAGGACTATTATAGAGATACCACCTGTGACGTCACATCAGTCTAGCATACAAAAGCTTGCCTGCAAGTGTGCACGCGAATCATCAGGATTGCTCGTAAACATGGAATAACTTGTTCTTTTGACGAATCCAATAAATCATACTTGTTATAAAGCCACAACATGGCGCAGAGGCCATCTGGATCCACCGATGAGGACAACACACTATGAACAAAGATGAGGGGGCTCACAAGTTAAACAACATCTATGACCAACTGATTGAATATTCGCCCTCTACGAGTATGTGACATCCTTATAAAAACAACAGGACCAGTTGGAAGGTTGCCAGTCTGATGAAGACTCCACGGGTCAGTAATGAGTCGAAACGTAACTAGTAAGTGCAATTTATTGGATTTGTCCAAAGAACAATTTATTCAAAGTAAATATTTCAACTAAATATGTACAAATTATGACCTAAATGAAAATACTTAAGTCAGCAAGTCATTAAAAAGTTAATAACGTAATATGGTCAAAGTTGGTAATAAATATGCTCATAATTCCAAAAATAAAGCTCCAACGTAGGAATAGTGACGGGTATGCTTATAGGAAGTATTGATGAATGGAATCATCCCCGTTCCAGATCGCATTATGGATGGGTGATTTGTCGCTACCAGTTAATCAATAATGTCTATTGTTACATCAAAACTATTTATTGCGTAATCAAGTGCAAAAATGGAAATCATACTTTGTTTGTTTTTTTGAAACATAGCTTTCTTAAATGCAATGTTAGTATGTAATATTGTTTTGTTGGAGTTATGAGCATACTTATCACCTCTAGTAAATTACTTTATTTTTTGAACACCCTACACCATACGTAACATGGGCGAATACGTTTACACAGACCCGACCATTGAAGACGCTTAATCTAAACTGTAAATACTTGGCCATAATTACATGTAGGTGAAAAATGTGCTTTTTTGACAATTCTGCTGAATTTGTCATCTAAAGATCCCGTTTTTGGAGTAATTTGTAATTATCACACCTAGTTTGCACATTCACATTTTGCATCATCAGTGCCCTCCAACCAGTCCTGACCCGTCTCCCATACAGAACCCTTCTACAGTCCTCAAACAAGTACCTGACCAGGTAATAACTATGCTCCTAACTCCAAACTATAATAGCACTTACGTAAAAATACTAATTTATAAATCTGTAAAGAAATGTCTTCTCTTTAATTTGAGACATTGCACATGTAGATTGACTTAAAACATAGCTATGTGTCCAAAACCAATAAAGTCCGTTTTTTACATTTTAGCATTTGGTTCTTCTACACACATCCTTGGTGTTGCAATAGGCAGAGTATTGATTAACTGGTAGCGACACCTTAACGGTCGATAGTAAGATTGGGGGATGCTTCAATGCAGCCCATACACATATCTGTCACACCATCCTGCGCGTTTTCAAAACTCAAGTGCAAAAATAAAAACTGCACTTTATTTTTAATTTTTTTGTGTAGCATTCTTAATTGTTAACAAATCTTCGCAAATAATATCTCTAATTGAAGAGGAGAAATTATTCCATAATTTCATAATTTTATATTTTTAGTTGGAACCATATTTTCAGAGTTATGAGCATATATATTACCTGGTCAGTTACCTTTATGCCCGGGATGAGCGGCTGACGGGCTGTGAAAAGGAGTCTTGGTAGCCGCACATACCCGTATGGCCAATATATGTTATGAAGACTGTATGTCATTATTGGTACATCTGATTCCAATGATAAATTGGGCGTTTGTATAAACTCTCTTCATATTGAAGTACAGACATAGGGAGACTATCTTAAATGCCTATTCAGTATATTAAGTGTATTATAAACATTGCATAAGGGATGCCATAATTAGGATGTTTTATAAAGTTCTGTCATATCCAGTAACTTAAGCCTAGGTTTAGTGTTTAACTGATCATTTCCACTAGCTTTTTGTATTAGTAATATTACTGTAATTGTCTTATAAATAAGCGCTTGGACATAGTAGATTCATATACCCATGCTATATACCAGTTTACCATTTCAGTATAGGTAATACCTTACAATTGAGGGGGAGGCAGTGATTTAAAATCTTAATGTTATCATTCATGGGTTGTCCAAATTGATTTTCTTTCTAATGTAATCCTCATTCATACAAGAAAGATTAGAACTCGAAAGAATGATGATCAATATGAGTCACTTCTTAAGATGGCATGTTCAAATTGTGCTTGGGTAGTTTCATGCAAAGATGGATGATATCTGGGGGTGAATTACTTCTATGCTTTTGAAGTCCATTATGTTGCAGCGAAACCAATAACATCTTATGCCGATATTGTTGTGATTGAAAAAGTAACTATACAGGTAATAAATGGGCTTCTAATTCTTTAAATATATATCCTACCTTACTACTACTTACTTATGTCGTTCTCGAACGGTCCTCGTGATGGCTTGCCAAACTACTCTGTCCCTTATGCATGCTTTCATCTCCTCATCCTTCAGTCCTGTGTCTTTCGCCAAGACGTCGAAGTATGTTAAGGCTGGGCGTCCGACAGATATATGTCCGTGCTTGGGTCTCCATAGCAGAAGGTCAGACACTATTTCATTTTCTCTTCTCATGCAATGTCCGGCAAATCTCATCCTTCGGTCTGTGATGTTTTCTGATACCTTTTGTAATTTTCCATACAGGTCTTTGTTCGGTTCCTTGTCTTTCCAACTAATGTTGAGTGCAGTTCTCAGCATTCTAGTGTAGCACCCATCTAGAGATTTCTTAAGTCTGTTGGTGATAGTCCATGTCTCAGCTCCATACAGTAGAACACTTTGAACAGTAGCTTGGAAAAGTCTGATTTTTATTTTTCGACAGAGGCTGGATTTCCACACTTTGTTCAGAGCATTGCAGGCCTTCCAAGCAAGTGCTTTGCGTATTTTTATGTCATGCTGGCTACTACCAACCCAAGCTCCCAGGTATCTGAAGTCCTCTACGTTGTCTAGGTTACTTCCATCAGAGGTTTTTACCTGTACCGCTTGTGTTTGGTGAAATACCATACATTTGGTACATTTTACCTTATATCCTACCTAAAAATATTAAATTATAAATTTGTTGAAAAATTTAACATCTTCAATATGAGATATTGCATGCTAGGATCGGATGATTATGGAGGAAGTGACACTTCAAAATGTAAGGTGGGGTCCGATTTTCATTTTCACATTTTTATTTTCTACATGCGGACCCATCTACAGGTACCTTATCGATTACCGGTAGTGCAATTGGTGGATGCATACGCAGGTTGGACAGTCGGCCGTATTGTTCCGATTGATCAATACGCCACACACGCACCCCGTCATACCCTCCCCTGTGTTGAAATGTAATGTGAGAATGAAATTGTGACTTTACCTTACATTTTAGATTGTCAGTTCTTCAATATTCAACCAATCCTATCGTGCAATATCTCATATTAAAGAAGATAAATTTCTCAACAACTTTATAATTTAATATTTATAGGTAGGATATATATTTTTAGAGTTAAAAGTCAATTTATTACCTGTATATTTACTCTTTTTTATGATTGTATACTCTGATACTCGCTTGACTAAGGGAGTGAATGGATTGAGTATCAGTGCTGGTATTATGGTGTCCCCAAAATGTTGGAAAACCTTTTTAAAGCCTTATATCTCCGGTAAAATAATTCGCAATTGCAGTATGAAACTAAGAACATTATTTGGATAGAGAAGACTTGTAGAATTATTTTGGAACCATTCTTTTTTTTTAACAATAACAGCTATCTACATTGCCAAAGTAGAGATGAAAATCTTCCGAACTGTAAAACTGCACTTTCGTATAAACGCATGTAATAATGCGCTTAATTAGGTGAAGGGCGCGAGAGTAGTGAAGAGAAAACAGGTTGTCAACGAGGATTCGTTTTCATTTCAGAATGAAATAATCCTTAATATGACGTCATGCACAATCTAAGAAGTGAAATACTTCTTGAAAACAATATTCACAAGAATGAATTGTGAAATACCGCTGTGATTACAACGATATACACCATGACTACTGCAAGTTGATCAATTGTAATAGTATTGCGAGTTTACGTGATCAAACCTTTCAGTGAGTGTTTTTAGAAAAGGGGGCAAGTTGGGTATTATAGAAATTCTACAAGTTTTCTCTAATTAAATGTTTTTAGTTTTGTGCTCCAAATTATTTTATCGGAGATATAAAGCTTTTTAAAACTGTACATCCTAAATTCAGATGTGAAATTTCTGTTGTGGTTGTTTTTCTACTGTTCCAACCTGTCATCAGCATATGCATATGTTCGTAGACAATAGAGTGCTCAAAAAGAAGTTTACTAGATAATAAATATGCTCATATAACTCCGAAACTATAGCTCCAATTAAAAATATAAGATTATGTATTGATTTCACCTTGTTGATTTGAGACATTGTAAACGAATATCGGTTATCAATTAAGAATGCTACACAGATATAAAGCACCGCTTATACTATTCTATAAGCTTTACTTTTTGTATTGGTAGCACATCTTTGAGGAAAATCTTAGTATGAGAACTTTTTCAATAAGTTGGAGAGGTTTTTTGTGGAGTTGATCTGCATAAGACCATAGCTCCTTATCAGTTAAATACTAACCCTAGGTGTTATTTACCAGTATCGTTAAAGACGTCGACAGTACTGAAATTAAAGTTTGGTACTGATTGGTACCGCTGGTGATACGTAACATGTTGTTTTATTGTCATGATTTCAGTCAACCTTGCTTTTGAACTAAACTAAACTCTTAAAAAAGATTGAGAAATATTCAATTGGCAATTTTTCTCATATTTTGTGATGTATTCATTATGTGTTACATATCAATGGAAAGCCAATGTTTTCGATGATGTACCATACAATTACTTGTTTCTGTGTTCAGCCACTTGCTTCATGTAGGGTCTCAATCCAAAGTTACCAAATTCACCACTTTTTTGGCTCAAAAGAACAGTTGACTTCTGAGCACAAAATATTCAGATAGTGACTTAAAGGTAGATGACCCGATTTTTAACTTCATGTTTTCTATTTTCCATGAAAGGTCATCCTTAAAATTGTTGCATTCCAAAGTTTGAGTTGCATAACTCCAATAGTTCTATTTTTAGAAGCGCAAGGTCAAAAGACATGTGCCCATTGAGTAGTACACAGACTGGTTGGTGGTTAACCACCTTTGGCAGTAATTCACCACATTTTAGCCTATAATTTCCAAATGAAACATTTCTGGCCCCTAATATTTTACAGACATAATGAGAAAAATATGGGGATTCTTCTGATACCAAAATATCTTGATGTGAAAAAAAAATCATAGCCCCAAAAAGTGATCGGGTCATATACCTTTAAGTAAGTTGCTCAGCTTCGGAACAAATGTTTGCTAATTTGGTATCATTGGAAAGATGAACATATCAGCTATGCAAAACTCTATGAACATACACCGAAATATAGGCGATTGAAGAAGAAAATGGGCGATCTTGTTTGAGGTGTTTATAACTTGTTGAATCAAAACTGTGTTTGTGTTCTACATAAAACTAACATTATTAGGCAAAAAAAATTAAATAGTTTGTCTCAGCGCCTTTTGGCTAAAAAGATATGTGCTATGTGATTTGTTTTCTTTCTTTTTTACCAAAAATAAGCAATGTCCTATCAGGAAAGTTGAGAATACTTTCCTGGTCCTATGCAATTTTGTTTTATAAAATCAAAATATAGTCAATAGTTATGCAAAGATAGTTGAATGTGTTCTCAGTCACAAGGTTGCCGAGTAGTCACCGAAGCTTAATAGTTTGTGTTTTTTTTTAATAAAAAAAAAGCTTAGAAAACGACAAAATGAATAAAAATAATGCTGCTGCATTTTAAAAGCAATGCGGGCCGCTGAGACAAAGTATTACATTTCTTTGGCCTTACTTGATCTGACCTGAAGTACAAAGGTTCTGTCAGAAGGCCTGATCGCCGTATGTGTGGGGTATTACATTGGTACAAACTAATGGCACCCGCATAAGGGTTTTAAAATCCCGGGAAGAGGGGAGGGTACTCACATATGAATGATGTAAGCATCCGCGTGAATTAACTTTCTAAAATATCGGGCACTTAGCAAGGATGCCAACAAATTGTCAACAAGGATTATACACATGCAAAAACACCCTTTTCATGAGGTCTTGTTTTAAAGTAACCCTTTTTATAAGTACAGGTTTTAAAAACTACGAGGATGGTCCTGAAAACACGACTCCTTTTCTATGAGCGTGTTTCTACTGGGCAACTTACCGTTAAGTTGCCCAGTAGAGTAGAAACAGCCATATAACGCTAAGTTTTTCAACGGCAAAAACCTGCACAAACCAGGTTTGTTAATGGTAATTAACGCTACCTTGCCCACCCGCTAACTTCTTGTGACCCGGAAATATACACGTACACGCTGGATTCTACGCATTGTGAGTTTACGACGAATTTCATGTTCGTTTATGGTGTTTTTGTTGTTAACATGCAATATTAAAAGACAATGAATTACGAAGGCAGTCTTTTTCAGGTGGGGCGGCATTTTTGGTATAACAAAAGGTCAAATTTAGCAAGGACCCACGCTTTGCTTTTCAAAACCACCCATAATCCTCGCTTACAACATTCCTACATCAATACCCCACTACTGGGTTTAAAATTTTATTATCAAAATACACCCATTCCATCACCTTTGATCAGCCAACAAACCAGACAAACACGAAGGACACAAAACAAATAATAATCACTCTATATCTAGTCAGTTGTAGTGTAATTGTCTTTACTTTTGATTTAATTCCATTAAATTGAAATATCAAACTGCACACCTCTTTTGCTTTCATGTAACAGTTGTCATGAACACTTATACAGAATGAAATTAAAAGCAATTCTTATTAACACAATCTTTTCTTTTAAATTCTATATATATAGTAGATTGTTAGAACTAAAGGTCTCAAAAGTCATCCCTTGAAAATTTTAAAAAGAACAAAAATCACAATGACACCACCACCTGTAAATATACACCTAGCACATAAAGTCCCTGCTCAGGTGCTTTGAGGTTGACTAATTCAAAATATATAATCGGTACCAAAAATCTGAGATATACATTAAATTAGCAAATTTCTTCTCCGCAGTTTGATACCTCATTCAACAAAATCGAATAGATACTTTTAAAGTTATATGTCGATTTCAATGACCGCGCATGCAACAGAAATGTTGCACTAGGTATAGGAAATCATTGATTTGTGTGTGATTTACCATAGACGGTAAAAATCAATGTTTTACCCGTCTATGGATTTACGCACTGAAAAACTCTCACAGCTTATCAGCTAAGACTTGTATCCTTCACAGCCAGATACACCCTTTGTCCCGCACATTGCGGTTATCACTAAAGACCCATTCATCTGTCTCGTTCAGATAGCACACAGTTATGACAGTAATCACACACAAATCAATGATTCCTATACCTAGTGCAACATTTCTGTTGCATGCGCGGTCATTGAAATCGCCATAACTTTAAAAGTATCCATTCGATTTTGTTGAATGAGGTATACATTTAGCATGATTTAAATCATACAGTATTGCAAAATGAAGGAAACCAAAATTGAATCATCAATTAAAACTTTAGATAATAGTGTGAGATGTCATAAGAAAGAACGGTGTAAATAATTGTCTTTACTTTTGATTTAATTCTAAGAAGTTGAAATATCAAACTTGCTTTCATGTACAGTTGTCATGAACACTTAATTAAGGGTCCATATCCAAACTCTCAGTGCTTTTAAAGCATTTTTCTAGCGATTTAAAAGCGCTTTTCCAACGGTATTTCGTTCTATTGTTAAAAGCATCGGAAAAAGATCAGTGATTAACTAGAAACCTCTCTACTTAGGCCTATCTGGCATTAACAATAGAACTATTGTAGTACTCTCGATGGCTGCATTAGTGAAGCAGACAGATCAAAGGCGCAAGGAAGGTTGTGTTATATTCTTTAAGAAATACTATAATATAAAAGCACTGAGAGTTTGGATATGGACCCTAAAGAATAAAATTAAAAGCAATTCTTATCAACACTATCTTTTCTTCTAAATTATAGTATATTGGTTTTCTAAATTATAGTATATTGTTATAACTAAGGTCTCCAAAGTCATCCCTTGAAAATATGAAACTTACTTAAGATTATTAAGAACAACACAAATCACAATGATACCACCTCCTGTAAATATACATCTACCATGATTTAAGTTATACAGTGTTGCAAAATAAAGTGTGAGATATCAAAAGAGAGAACGGGAGGCCTCTCTTTGCAATGACACCCTGATCTTGAAAGCCTTGTCACAGGTGAATGAATAACAATGCATAGTTTGGCAACAGGTGAAATCACTGCAATGTGACAATAGATACCCTAGCCATTCATTCTTTGTGTGACTGACATGTTCTCAAGGTGAAAATCTGTTTAGACAGTGGAAAAATGATTCCAGGCCTTTTGGATCGTTACATCACCTGTTACGTAACACTGGTCCAACAAATTTGAATGTGATAGGTCAGCACATAAAGAATGGTTGAATGGCTGGTCTTTATTGTGTGACAGGTTCCTAAAGAGAAATCTGTTTTTGACCATGGGAAAATAATTCCAAGGCTTTCTGGAGTGTTACACCTGTTACGGACACCGATCCCATGGTTCAACAAAATGAAGATAGATCAGCATAACAGATTGGTGGGATGGCTGAAGTGTGTGAAGTTTTCTAGGAGAGTCTGTTTATGACCATGGGAAAAAGATTCCATACGGATTTTTGGAGTGTCCTGTTACGTAACACCCCAGTGGTTCTACCAACTTGTATGAGATTGACAATGCTTTCATGGTCAGGGTGTCATATAGAAAAGGAAACACCCAGGAGACATATCATACTTGATCTCAAACTCGATCTGCCGTTTACTTTTAATTGATGATTCAATTTGGGTTTCCTTTATTTTCATACACACTGCACTTCTGATATATGAAGGAATATAAACAGTGACTATACATTTTAAATCTATGCTATACGGCATGGTGCGTCATTTGAGACGGTTCGTCACAAATGGTGCGTGCGTGCGTCACGAAATTGACTCGCGATACCGCAGTGGCGTAGCTAGGTTTTTCATATTGGTGGTGAAAAATAAAAGTGAACCGACAATATTTTACTGACTAAAAATTAGAGAATAAAGGTATTGTTTTTAGACCGTACCCGTGTTATATTGTCTGACATAAATGCGGACGATAGTATTATTTTAAGTAGAACAACCAAAAAATAATACTACCGAACGCATTTATGTCAGACAATATAACACGGGTACGGTCTAAAAACAATACCTTTATTCTCATTCTTAAACAATCATACTTAAGACATTTATCAAAGAAATAAGTACATTTTATTGTCCACATTTAACAACTTTTAACCTGGCTAGGATCGAATAACCCACAAACATTCCATCCAATCACATGCGATGAGTACACCATGCGTAAGCGGCGTCGGCATAAACGCAGGAAAGGCGCTAAAGACGCACTTCAGAAGTCCGCGTTATGGAGCAAACCACGCATTGTGAAGGTCGGGCGCACAGTTAAAACGTAAGCCCCACCTCCCCGTGTTAAGTTGTCTCATCTAGATGTCGCCGATTTCTCTGAGAACCAATGAGATTGCTTAAACTTTCTTAGCTGTTTAAGAATGTGCTATTTTACACTAGTAATGATTGAGCTGATACATTTCGGCTTTAAACGGGCTTCTTAAAATATTGATCGAAAATTGTAATCTTTGTATTTTGACCGCCGTAATTGCGTTTCCCTTGTCAAACGAACCGGCAGAGCCAATCTCAACCGACACGACTCAAATGTTGGTTGGGCCGTTGGGCGATGGCCCCGCCCCCCTCTCCCCCTTCCCCTCCCCCCTCTCTCTCTGGCTACGCCACTGCGATACCGTCATGCAAATACTGTATCCGTCACAGTTGTGATAGACGACTATTGGCGAACCTGTTTACAGCAGCGGATTAATTCAGAAGAGCGTCACACGCAAAACGCAATTCTATGCGATTCTAATTAACAAAATATCTTTTGGGCATACAGAAATGACGTCATCATTATTAATATTAAAAGTGTAATCAATTGTCTTTACTTTTGATTTAATTCTAATAAGTTGAAATATCAAACTGACTTTCATGTACAGTTGTCATGAACACTTGAAGAATAAAATCAAAAGCAATTATTATTAACACAATCATTTCTTCTAAATTCTAGTAGATTGTTAGAGCTCAAGGTCTCCAAAGTCATCCCTCGAAAATATGATAATTACTTAAGAACAACAAAAATCACAATGACACACCACCTGTAAATATACATATGATTTAAATTATACAATGTGTATCAAATAAAGGAAACCGGTTTAACCCCAATTGAATCATCAATTAAAACTTAAGATAATATAGTGTGAGATATCATAAGAAAGAAGAGGAGGTTCTCTTTCCAATGACACCCTGATCTTGAAAGCATTGTCACAGGTGAATGAATAGCGATGCATAGCTTGGCAACGGGTGAAATCACTGCAATGTGACAATAGAAACCCTAGCCATTCATTCTTTGTGTGACAGGTTCGCAAGGACAAAATCTGTTTTTGCTTGGTTTTTGACAGTGGAAAATGATTCCATAAGGCCTTTTGGAGCGTTACACTTGTTACGTAACACTGGTCCAACAAATTTGAATGGGATAGGCCAGCACAAAAGAATAGTGAAATGGCTGGTCTTTTTTGTTCGACAAGTTCCCAAAGAGAAAATCTGTTTTTGACCATGGGAAAATAATTCCAAGGCTCTTTGTAACACCTGTTACGTACACCGATATAAGTCCATGGTTCAACAAATTCAAATGAGGATAGACCAGCAAAAGACTTGGTTGGATGGCTGAAGTGTGTGAAGTTTTCTAGGAGAGTCTGTTTTTGACCATGTGAAAGTGATTCCATACTCACGTATGTAAGGCATATGGGGACGTGCCGCTCCAGTGGGTCGTTTTTTCATGAGACATCCTTAGCCATGGGTAGGCTTTTCAACTGAAAAATCCTTAGACATGGGTCTATTTTCGCGGAAATTTGCAAAAATTAGGTATTTTTTCCCGATAATTTGCGCAAATTTGGTCTCAAATGAAGCAAAACCCATAAAAATGGGTACCGATTTTTCCAAAATCACCCTTAGAAATGGGTAGGGGTTTTGAATCTCCAGCGGCACACCCCGACCAAACCAAATATGAGTATCCCCCCCCCTCCCCCCGGGTCCTGTTACGTATTGCACCCATGGTCCTACCAAATTAAATGAGGATAGACTAGCATAAAAATGGTTGACAGTTCAAATATCACCTGCTGTCCAACATTTGTTATTCAACAACGCTTTCATGGTCAGGGTGTCATGGAAAGAAGACACAGTTCTTTATTTAAAACTCTGCCGTTTGCTTTTAATTGATGATTCAATTTGGGTATCCTTCATGTTGATACACACTCCACTACATCTATATGAAGGGATATAAACATTAATGTATGACTATAGTTTATTCAGTTTCAAATTGGCGAGAATTATGAGTCTTGCATTTCAACAAACGAATCCATGTCTTAAAACAACAAGTAGAACATCATATTTCAGGGTCGTATTTTATTTTACCTTTTTCTACACTATGCATTCAGTCTTGAGATCTAATGCATGTTTCCATCGACGTCCTTCCAACATGTCCAAAGGTTGTCTCCATCCTGATCAAAGAGTTCACCATCTTTGCTTACGATGAGGCTAAAATCATATACTTGTCTCTCTAAATTGTTGTTCAATTTTTGTCCACTTTCCGTATCGATCGATCGAGATAAAGCAAACACTCCTTCATAACTCAAAACGTACACGACCACGTGGCCGAACCGTTTGAAACCCAAGTATTGTCTCTCTCCAATGTCTTGTACACGCTTCTTTATTAAACTTTAACGCTAGCCTTCCCCTCACCCTTGGGTCCTATACTTTGCCTCCTATCCCTCCACCTCCTGCTGCATTGACCCTCACATTGGTGTCTGAACGTCTTGAATAAAATGTTTCTACGTCAACCTTAACATGAAGGTCCTCTTCGTAAGCATTGGCCACCTGTAAGGAAAAAAAAGGAAAGGTTTTGTCTGTTTGTTTGTCTGTCGGGTGTATTGGTACCGGGGTGTCTGTCGAAGTTGGGCGCCAAAAGAGACCATACGTATTTGTCATTTGCGCACCTTTCTAAAGTAGATAATTATAGGCCGGGTGTTTCCATGATAACCTGAACACCAATATTTGACCACTTGTTATGACTGCTTCCTCTTCTGGTCACCACTTTGTTACAAGAGCTCATAAGCCCTGTGTTATTTCAGGGAATTCAAAGTCCCTGGTTATTTCCGGGGTAATTTCATTGTGTAATAATAAACTCATCACAAAAGGTATCGAGACACTTACAAATGAGCCAATTACTAACGGTCTGAAAGGGTATGGATTAATCGAAACAGATTACCCAGTGCATAATTTTGTTCTGCGTATTTTGACACCTCGATTGTTGAGATATGATGTTGCGGAGCGGAGTTATTGTCATTTCAATGGTCGTAGGGCAAGTTTCAAAAGTGATGAGTTTATAATTATACAGGGTGAATCAAAAGAAATTGTGCACGATTTGAAACGGCCATTTGACCTTGATACGTGCATTGAACCATGGAATTTGTGTTGTTTGTATCTTGAGGGCGGCGCATACCCCCACTACTTCTCCAGACTGACGATACCGGTCCGGTCACGATTTTCCTAAATTTGCAATTCGTATTTAGTTTAACGCGTATCGCGAATACCCATCGAAAAATTCTAAATATCACATCCTAGGTACAACTAAATTAAATCATCCCAAAACCAATGGAGTTGGATAATCAAATCCACTCTAAGTGTCCTTTCTTTTCTGCAAGTTACATAACAGTTCTTGAACATTGCGGGTAATTTTAAATTAGTCACGTGTTTAGCTCGAAATTTCATACACCTATAATTATACACATCAATTTTGATGCGAAATGGTAGAAAAAGGATAGTTAGGCAATACTATATAATACTTGACGATATTCAGGCCTTATTATAGTTTTTATGATTATTAGGGAAATACCGACATTTAAATAAGTATTTTTTGTATTCTGTTAGAACCCAACAAGAAATAGGGCTGACCTTTTATTTTACACATATAAATACATACAAGTAACAACACAAAAACAAAAAAGAGAGAGAGAGAGAGAGAGAATTTACTGTGATTCATTAAAACTTTAAACCCCTTATTGTACCAGACCAATTTAAGTATAAAAACCTACTTTATCCCATTTCATGTAATGAAATCCCAGCCTCCCTCTTTGTCTCGCTAGGGTCCCCTCTAGTCGAGCGCAGTGTCTCTGATAACTATGTCAAATACACCGATCGACAGAGAGGACCCCCTATATTTGCAGATGCAAATATATCTGCGGGCCATTAAGAGAAGCGAGTTCCTCATTAACCACTCATCATCATCATGATTTAATATACCGAACAGTTTTTCAACATTAGTGAGATTGTCAAACAAATCATTCCACTTCTGTTTTAAATCATTCCAAAATTTAACAACATCACTAGTAGCTCACCGGCCAACTTCGAAAAGCCTGCTAGTTAAGGCGCAGGGGTATGTGGAAGGCTAGAAGAAAACTTTCACTTTTATGTGATAGGTTGATGCTTAGGGGTCATCGCTAGGGTGGATGTGAAAATTGAAAGTGGTGCAATTTTTAAATAATGGCGAAAATGGTTAAAAAATGCCTATTTTTGTTAGTTTTCCTAAAAATTGCTGTATTGTAAATTTAAAAAATATGAAGGTTTTTTTTGTTGACTGACACTGAGCTTCATAATATAGGTAATGGTTATATTAATCAACATTTTCCAACAAAATTACCGTTGACCTGTAAAATGACCAGAATTGTTTAAAAATTAGCAAATTATGAGAAAAATCGTAAAATATTTTTTACATTTATAGGCTTGATTTGAAAATTTTAAAAGTTAGACAAATTGAAAATAGCTTAAAAACTGCCCATATATATCATGCTCATAACGGCATAAATCATAAAACGATAAGTAAATGCTAACTACTGAATGAGAGCATTTTTATTAAAAAAATGCTCGAAATGTCAATAAATTGGTCCAAATTTGACAATCTGTATTTTGGCCACATATCCCAGTCAAAGATGATTGTTATTGTTCAAATGACATTGTAAATAGTCGATAAGCCGCTATATGCAACATTGTGATGTAATAAGGCAGGTAATTTCTAAATTTTACCCGAAATAACTGAAAATTCTTTGTTATTATGTTCCGAATAAAGGATGGCAAAGACCCCAAATCTGTTTAGAGCATTATAAATTAAATTCGATCAATATTGAAATGAATGATTCTCCGTGTGAGAGAGGAGACACCCTTGCATGGCTGGAGAAAGATCTAGCGATACACAACCTTCCAGCATCAAGTGAGCCAACCCTAGGAGTTGTGGTTCTCATGATGTTATTACGGATGGTGTGCACAGACACAACGGAATGCAAGACATTTGGAGAACTGGCAGACAAGCTGCTCCAACAAGTACTGGATATAACCGCTATACGATTGTTGTTGGTGACAATTATACCAATGCCGAATCGATTAAGTCAGGCGAAAGGGCACGGAGAGGAGCAGTACAGATAACTGAGATTACGAAGATTACATCCGTAACACCGCTTCCAATTCAACGTACCAAGATGCTTTAAAACCCGAAAAACAAAGCCAACATCAGAACATAGCCGATTTTCTGCTAAACAATTGGATTGGAAAGTGTGAAGAACAGCTATTACCAGGATATAAGATGTACTTTTCAGGCGGCTTCCATGACATCAACCGAGCTGTGAAAGTAATGCCAGGTCAACATACCGATATACCACAGCTCGGAAGCAATCACGAGGAAGCTGATTCACGTATGTTTTCTGAATGTCGCCTTTGGAAAGGAAGCAACAGCGTATATCGAGTTGTTGTGTGGAGTATCGATTCTGACGTAGCTGCAATGTGCCCGTTTTACTGCAAAGTCCTAGGATTGCAAGAATTCTTTTTCAAGACCAGAAGATTACAAACAGAAGAAGAGATTTATTCCCATGCACAAGGTGGCAGCCAACCTTCAATCAGACATGTGCACGATGCTACCAATCCTTCATGTATATATTTAGTGGATGTGACTCAACATCGTCATTTTTTGGGAAGGGAAAGACTCGATGGCTAGAGACATATGCTGTTGCTCACCCTGAACTAGCAGATGGCCTGAAAGGACTAAGATCAGATGCTTCACAATAGATCCGGCAACAACAGCAGCTTATGTTTCCCTTGTGATGCTCATGTATTCAGGCAGATTCTACCATCACTCGACGCCATGCGATACAAAATGGTTGCTAAGAATAACAGTGCAAATGAGAAACTGCCAACTACATCAGATTCATTCCAGCAACACCTAAAACGGGCAAACTATCAGTAATTTATGGATGCATGCAACCACGCAGTATGGACATATCTCCTATAACAACGGATGTTTAATAGACCACAACGCACATCTCGTTCCACAAATGATGCTGTTACAACCCGCACCAGCAGTCGTACTAACGTTTGAAAAATGTGGGTGCAAGACAGGATGTATGACCAGGATGTGTGCATGTAAAAAGAAAGAGCTACCCTGTACTGATGCTTGCGGATTTATGAGGAGAGTTGCGACAACCGAGTAGTTTATCTAGCATCAGATATAGACAGTGATAGCGAGTGAACACCTTTCTTCGAGCATTACACAATACCGGTTTTGTAAAGCCATCTAATTCTTCGTCAAGTCAAGCTTCGTGTTTAGAAAAGATCTACTGATTCCTGAAAATACCTTTAAAGGTCATTATTTTCTCACCATGTATCTCATTATCCTTAAATATACCGGTGGTCTATATCTTGCTCATATCATGTAATTACATATGTACCCATTTATCCAGTCTGCCTGTTTATAGTCGTTCTTTTATTAAGTTAACTTTCGGTCAGCATTTCTTAGAGGCTTCCATCACTCAATCTCACTAATATAGTGATAAGGCGAGTGATGTTAGTGAATAGATCAACACATGTCTTTCATTTTAGCTCATCTCCACGTTAGTAATTTAAGAATGGTTGTTGTATGATCTTCTTGCGCACTGACCTACAGTGTTGTGCCTTATGTATAAACTGCTTCATATTTGAGACATTCCAATTGAATGTTTGCAGCATGATGTCTTTTAAGACAGTGGTATTGCAAGTAAACACCCAATGTTAGATTTAAAGAAATAGTTATATATTACATTTGCATGGCGATAACATGTAATAACAATGTGTATATAGTCATATGGGCTCATTGTGTCCTTAATTTAAAACATAAGAATTGTACGTATTCAATAACACTATGTAGTCAAATATCAAAGTATTAAAGTACGATGTTTTCATCGATTTGGCTAGGTTTATGTATTTGCAACGTGTGCTGTAACAAATAATGTCCAACATACAATTTCGCTATGTCTTTTTTGGGGAGGGTTAACACTTGTGTTTAATGTTGAGGGCCAGATAATTGATGAACATTATGGAGTTTGGGTTTCCGAAGATCATTGATCTTAAACTTTTAATGTATTCACATTATTTTACATTATTTATTTATTTATTAAAACAATTATGTATTTTCGTACATTTTTGGTAAAATTGACTATTTCTATTCAAACTAGACATACACTTTGAACTAAATAAGATATATAGTATTGCAAATCATGTTTAGATATATCTGAAAGCAAAAAAATAACAGAAAAACACCTTAAATTAGATAAGTAAACAGCATTTTGTAACTTTTGCTAATTTTTGCGATTTGTATCAATTTTGAGTCTTCTGGACCAATCCCTCACTAAACAATCGTATTTATGTAATTTAGTAATTAAAATACATTCACTTTCTATGTATGCACTTTTTGAAAAACAATACCATTCCTCTAGCTATTTTCAACCTCAAGAAAAAACCAAAAGTGTAACCAATTATTTCCTAATTTTCCTAATTTTGGGGCTTTTTGGTCCGTTCTGGTCACTTTTTGCCCTAACAATGTTACATATTCTAGTTAAATGAGGTGTCATTTTATTCACTATACAGTAAGCTACATTCTAGCATTGAAAGCAGAATTTCAACGACAACTACTTTGGTAAAAAACGGGGTTTTAGTTAAAATCATAAAAACGCGCCATTTTCACTCATTTTTTAGTCATATTAAAAAACTGCACCACTTTCAATTTTCACATCCACCCTAGTGATGACCCAAATGCATCAATCTATCACCTAAAAGTGTTGGTTATCTTCTAGCTTTCCACATACCCCTGCACCCCATTTTTCACTGCTGGCCGGTGAGCTATAGGGCAAGTGATAAAGATGTGGTCAAGAGTTTCGATCTCAGTTTTGCATCTCAAACAATTTGGGCTTGTACAGGCTGTAACAAAAAAAGTTATACAGTTTTGAAAAAAATATTAAAAATATCTTCCGTAACATTTCTGTTTCGAGTTTTAATGGCCTGCAAGGGGAATTTTCTTAGCTTTCGAATAAGCTTTGTTTCATGACGATCGATGGTCGGTAAGCAGAGATATGATCAATTGTCTAAAGTAGTCATGAAATCACCTGGGCCACTTTGGTTTAATCAATGTTAAAATCACTGGGATGAATATGAATGTAATCGAACCAGGAACATAGCAATAGAGCGCTCTTATTAGACAACAATGGTTCGTTTTAAGTGGTTAAAAGTGTTACAAAGAAGGTTAGGTCTTTACAAATATTATTTATTTATTTTATGAATTTATTTATTCCAATGAAATAAAACTATTTGAAAAAAGAATTATATTGTTCTCTCTAATGTTCCTTGCATTATACCCTAACCATTTAATTTATACAAGCAAGATTGTATGATATTATTGTGAAAGTGGCCCAACCCGATTTCTAGACGACTTAGTAGATTGGTCATAACTTTTAAACGCAAGTAGTTAAAAAGACCAAATAAAATGACTCGGGGAGCCAAAACGAAACTTAACACAGAGTGTAAGAGATTTTGACATTGCATGATTTAAACATTGAATTAAAAATAAAATTGCGATTGTATAACTTTTATTGTTACAGTCTGTATACACATGGAAAAAAGTATCGCACCACTGCTTTTTTGTTGTAAAGTGCAAATGTGGCCTCGAATTTTGCCACCATGGTGTGATATTAAGGATCATTTGTTTGCGTAAGCTGTCCAACAAAATGTTGTGCAATAAAAGGGCCACATTTTAGTTTGTGACGTTATCGATGTAATGTTTTTCAAGGCCTAGGTGAAAATGCATGTTTTTGTCCAAAAACATGCATGAAACAAGTTTGGGTTCATACTTAGGGGCCATATCCAAACTCTCAAGTGATTTTATAGCGTTTTTATAGCGATTTTACCCCGGTATTAAAACGGTATTTTTTTCTATTGTTAAAAGCATCGGAAAAAGATCGGTGATTAATACACATCGGTGTTTTCCATACTCTCTAAATGTAAAACGAGTGGAAAGAGTGGAAATTCTCTTGAAAAGGAGTGAAGGGAGTGAAACGCAGGACAACCCGTTTTAGAGTGGAAATAAGTTCCACTCTAAAATGAGTGTGAAAGTTAATTTGTCACTCTCAATAGAGTGGAACATTGTCATATAAAATCCCCTTTCACTCCTTTTAGAGTATTTTTCCACTTAAAAACGTGTTGTCCTGCGTTTAACTCCTTGAAATATTTACATTTAGAGAGTAGAATCTAAAGCTTTTTGTATAGTTCATATTAACCATACTAAAGCTTACACCTAACATTTCGAAAACACCATTTAATTTTCAAGCTAGGTTTAGATGTGAACAAATCTGTACCGTATTGGTTCTGCTGCTTCCAATCCATACAGCTGATGTTTTCTGATTATTAAAGTGGTTATTACATGTTCTAGTGATTTTTGTGTACCATCTAGAATTACCGTGGTGTCGTTCGCATATTAAGTTAATAAAAACACTACCATCTACCCGAAAGCCGTTGATATTTTCATTTTTTCTAATCATTATTGCTAAAACTTCGACACATAGAACAAAAAGGTACGGAGAGAGACTATAACCCTGTCTACAACCTCGATCAACTGGAAAAGACTTTGATATATTGCCATTTATGATAACCGATGAAGATGTATTACTATTATAAAGAACAGAACCATTGTATGACATCTGGTCCAAAGTTGAAAAATTTCAAAGTTCGCAAGAATCATGGGATACGGTGTCAAAGGCTTTTTCAAAATCTATAAGCAGTAACATTCCTGGCATATTTCTTTGTTCTGCATAATGCATAAGATCATATATTAACCTAATATGTTCACCTATAAAGCGACCCGGGTAATTAAATTACTCGCAAATAGCTAAATTGACAAAACACACAATGTCAGATTCAACGATGTTATTGATACACATATTCAAAAATCCCGCCAAATAGACACGCTACTATTTCCATGGCTATACAAAAGTAGCATTATCGCATTACCAGTCAGCTGTAGAACGGGGCCCCGTTTCAATTGAGGGCGTTCTAAAACGACGGGTGTACGTAACCAAGGTAACGCACACCCGTCAATTTGCGCAATGATTGAATTTTCGCCTTTTACCCCCAATTATCTGCATAAAATGTAACTATCCATCGAGTTGAGGGCAGCATAAGGTACCAGAACTCCTTGCGACATCCAGTTCGATGATTTAATTTAACCTTTGACCCCAATCTCACACGACACAAGCAAAAATTATGTCTTTTTTGACCGGTTTGCTGCGATGAGCCATTTTCTAGACGCGATATCACCATTTTATAGAATTTTTATTTAGGGTAAGTGTGATAAGTTTTACATTAAATATAAGCCCTATAGTATTCATAAGTGATGCCTTTGTAACGGTTATCTCAGAGTTATTTCGTTGTTTAAAATCGGCAAAATCGGCTTTTTATGAATTTTGAAGATTTCTGTGACATGAGGCCGTTCCCCTGGAAGCGCAGTCCCGTTCCCAAGCCCGCCCTCTATTGAAAAGTGGGTTTTTTTCGTATTCCGGCGGGCGACAGACTACCGCCACTTAATGAATCGCCGTGTAAAAAATGACGGCAGTGCGTCACTAAATAGAGCGCCCTCAATTGAAACGGGGCCCCGTTCTACCGCTGACTGATTACGCTTAGCTAGGATAATGCTCTCTAAATAGGATTTAAATAACAATCAATGTCTCGGCAATGTGATTAGAGCTTTAAACATGGGTCATTGTTACTCCTTCTGTATCTACAGCAAGGAGTATTACAGTCCTCAAAATAAGTAGCTGACCAGGTAATATGCTCTCAACTCCAACACTATAGCTCCTACGTAAAAGTATTAAATTATAAAGTGGTAAGGAATTCGTTTCCTTTAATTTGTGATATTACACGTGAAGATTGAATGAATATTTTAATATTCATTCAATCTTCACGTTTTGTTATTTACCTAAAATCAAAACAAAGTCCGTTTTTCATTTTAACATTTTGTTCGCCTACACGCAGCCTCGGACTAGCAACAGGCAGATAATTGATTAACTGGTAGCGATAACTCACGGGTCGATAGTAAGCTAAGATGAGGGATGGGCTGCTTCAATTGATCAATCCAGCCCATACACATACCTGTCACACTATCCCGCGTGTAAACCCAAGTGTGAAAATGTAAACTGCACTTTGTTCAATCCTTTTTAAATTTTGCGTTCTTAATTATTAACCGACCTTCGTGAACAATATCTCTCAAATTAAGTATTTTCTTTACAACTTCATAATTTAATATTTTTACGTAGGAGCTATAGTGTTATGTATGTGTTGTATATGTATAACCTAGGCACTTATTTTGAGGACTGTATATAATTTAAAAACGTGTTGAGAAGGTACTAGTAACGCGACTTAAGGGGGCTGTGCACCTTCAGGTACAGCCTCCGTAAAACTGCCGTAACTTCTTTATTATTCATTAAATCTATATAAAAGTATACATTTTCTTGCAGAAAAGGGTTCAATGAATCCAACCATGATCATGAAATTGACCATTTTGGGAGAAAATTATAAAAAACACGTTTTTTGACCCATTTTAGGTTTGGAAAAGATAACTCAAAATATATTTTGTTAAATTTTACCATACTAGTTTAATTATATTCCTTATGCAATTCCCTAGGAATCGTTTTTTTTAATTTTTTAAACTTTATTATTTTTTGAATTATCGAACAAAAAGTGCCAACAAATATGATTTTTTACCAAAAAACGTGATTTTCACGATTTTGGAGGTTAAAAAACAGGGTTTTTGGCACTTTTTGGTCTGTAATTCAAAAAATAATAAAGCCCCCTTAAAAGCGCAATACAAGCGCTGGCTTGATCGCAACAGAGCGTAAACAAGCGCGGCGCTTTGTATGGCGCTCAAGGTCGATCATGGGGACCCAGGATATATAATTAGAGCATCCTTGATGGGGACCCTACCCCGCACTTGATGGTGTCCACTGCATCCCCAATCGGTTCTTAGAGACCTTACTGTGTTTGCATGGCGTTTTGATACTTTTTATATACTTTTTTCAGCGCAACAACAGCGCGATGCCTGATCGCCGTATGTGTGACAGGGGTATTATGGATGGTGTAAGTTGTTCCAAACATGACATAATTGTTAATACCCCTGTCACACATACGGCGATCAGGCCTTGCGCTCTCGTTGCGCTGAAAAAAGTATTAAAAAGTATCAATGAACGCTATGCAAAACGCAGTAAGGTCTCTAAGAACCAGTGGACACCATCTAGAGCGGGGTAGGGTCCTTATGATCGCCCTTGAGCGCCATGATGCAATCAAAGCCAGCAAGAAATGTTGGACAATGGACATGAACAATTACACTAAAGATTTGTTTAATTTAGGTTTTCTCCCGTAGCCTATTGTATGATTAAATGGATGATTTCTGAATATAATGCTGTATTATCATGATTCGATGGGCATTTTTCTCCAAGAAATCAGTGACTTTTATTGTTTATAGTATGTTCACGAGATATCTGTAATTTAGAATGGTTTTAATTGACCTATGGTACGGTTTGTCTCTTAGAATTGGCCAAATGAAGAGACATTTGGCTATTTCTTATCCGTTTCCGTCGCACTATAAAAAATGATTGCTCAGACAAACAATTTGGTATGCTTTTCAGCTTAATTGAAGCATTTTGTATGGCGGCCATATTGGAATTGGCCATTATGGCAGTCCCAAAAGGCTCAAATGTTGGCATCCATCAAAAATCAAAAGAGTAGGGTATGGGCAACATATGGGCCAACTTTGGTGCTCTTAGAAGAAAATGAACCAAACCTCCCCTGTGATGCCCTAACAGCCCCATCTAAAAGGAAACTGTACAATACTATTCTAACTTGAACTCTTCCTTCAAAATATATCGATATCAATGATATGCACGAGTACTTCAGCAATTATGAAGTGAGGTGCTTGACCGAAGAAGAAGCATTATCGTGTGAAGGTGATTGACAATCGATGAGTGTGAAAATGTTGTTAAACAACTCAAGAAGAACAAAGCTCCCGGTTCTTATGGTCTTAGAGCTGATTTTTATATTTTAAGGCATTTTGGGATGATATTAAAGACTTATTGATTACCTCTATCAATTATATTTCCTATTAGTGAGCGGGAAGGTTGAATGAGTAGGTTTAAACCTCATTGGCGGAATTCGTTCTAGACAGACAACAACTAAATTCGAGTTCTCTCGCGAGTGTACTGTTACTGTATTTACGACTACATTACTTTAACTTGGATTTGCTATAGTCCAGAGTTAAATAATAGGATGTCGAGATTAATCCAAGAGGATTTTCTGGCGATTTACCACCCTTGACAGCAGAGCAGGTTGCTCGTATCGTCAACACTGCTGTCGGTGGAGTTAAAGTTTATATTGATGATAAATTGGATAAACAAAAGATTGAGTGACAAGGCGTTGGCTTCAACCAGCGAAAAGTAGTCGAGAAGCTAAAAAAGGCTGCTCAGATTAACTTTAATTTCAAAGGTAACCAGGTGTAATTTGAATTCAATTCAGATATCAGCTACGCTTGAAAAGGTTAAGAGTAGCGTCAACGAAGACGGCAGTGACGATGAGATCAATACCCTCCTGGATAAAGCCATCGTAGATATCAACAAACGGAACAAGTTGATTCGCATCGCCGTTAAAGTCAGACGACGGTTGGAAGGTGGTAGACGAATATCTATCAGACGAATTACATGTAGCTAGCAACAGACGATGAGAAGCGTATTCGTAAGGCACAAAGGAATTCATATTGTGCTCTACTTAGATGACGGATGGACAAGAGCTTCATCGTTCCAGGAATGCAAGTTTGCTTCAGATATAGTAAAGTCTGATCTGTTGGCAGCTGGGTTGATTCCTAACAAAGATAAGTCTTTTTGGATTCCCACACAACACCATAGATTGGTTAGGCATTACGTGGGATGCCGTACATGGGTCTATCATGGTAGCTTCTGATAGCGGTGCTATCGATGAATTGTTCTTTTGGAAAGACGAGATTGTTACCTTGAACATGTTGAATGAGCGTTTTATTTTTGATTATTCCCTACCACTGGTTATGTATTCTGACGCAAGCAGTGTTGGATGTGGGGCTTGGACGGCAGACTGTGGTGGCCTGATTTTCAATAGGTCTTGGAACAACACTACAGAGAGCTTGAAGAGAGCTCAAAGGCTCAGCACTTGCTGTAGAGGCCTTTGTACCAAAGATTTCGAACAAAGTAGTGAAACTTTTCACAGATAACAAAGGGGTGGTTGCGATCATCAAAAAAGGTAGTATGAGAAGAGAGTTACAAGAATTGAGTTTGGGAGTATTTAAGCTGTGTAGATCACGTAGCATTGACCTCCAGGTTCAATGGGGTACCCAGAGACCAGAATACTCATGCAGATATTCTTAGTAGAGACATTAATCTTGACGATTGGGGAGTTTCAGTACCCTTTTTTCAATTTTTCAATTTGTCGATAGCTTGTGGGGGCCTCATACAGTTGATAGGTTTGCTGATAATTTTAATGGCAAGATCATTCAATTTAATTCTAAATATTGGTGTTTGGGATCAAGTCACGTGGATGCCTTTTCTGTCAATTGGGCATGTGAAAATAATTGGATAGTTCCCCCAATATCAGCTATCACGCGTGTCATCAAGCACTTGAAAGTTTGCAATGCTCGAGTTGTAAATCCATTGGGTGAATTCTAGATTGAGCTTGCGAATTATGAAATAATTATATTTCCTATTGGTGAGCGTGGAGATCGCTATTGATTATTCAAATGAGTTTTGAATAGCGGGAAGGTTGAATGAGTAGGTGTACACCTCATTGACGGAATTCGTTCTAGACAGACATCGACTAAATTTTCGAAGAATGATTGTTTATACAGGTTTGTGCATAAATTGATATTTTCTGAGATTTTGTTGATTTTTTAGAAATGGATAGTGGACTTTAGACAGAGGTCGTAAATCGCGACAGAGTACTAAAAGGAACGTTTGACGCTGCATGAAGCCGTAATTGGGACTGAATCAACTGCAAGAGTCCTGGTGTAAGGAAGAGAAGATCACGTAGCTTGTGATAGGGACACAACCAGTTTAAGGAGGAAGATTAGGTGGAGTATCGGGTTGGGAATGAGGAAAGGTAAGCAACATTATACTTAGCCTTTCTCAATACTTATTCCAGCGCCCCTGTACTATCTGTCGAGGCTGTTAGCCAGCCTCCGAAGATCCGTGCACCCCATATGTGTGTTTAACATGTTTCTATTTCAGATAGGGTCGTAAGGCTCATGGGAAATGTGTTTTTTCTGGTTGAGCTTGCGAATTATGAAATAATGAAGGATGTGTTCATTCACACAAAAACGTGGTATAATCACACTTCTGTATAAAAAAAGGAGACAGGACCAATCTAAATAATTGGCGTCCAATTTCGCTTTTAAATTACGACTACAAGATTTGTACTACGGCTTTAGCAGTCAGATTGCAACAAGTTATTGGCAAACTAATAAGGGCAGAACTGGCTGGTTATGTAAAAGGGCGCTTTATTGGGCAAAACGTACGTCTAATTGAAGATGTTATAGATTATTGTACACAAAATACCCAAAATAGAGCTATTTTGTTTGTCGATTTTAAAAAGGCTTTTGATACGCTAGAAATTCCATTTTTAGATAAATGTTTATCGAAAATGGGTTTCGGGATACAATTTAAAAAATGGGTATCAACTTTATATACCAAGATTAATAGCTGTGATTCAGTCAATGTCTGGCTTTCAGAATCGTTTTAAGTTCAAAGAGGAATACGACAAGGTTGTCCTCTTCAGCTCTTCTGTTCATTTTAGCAACATAAATGTTATCTGTAAATATCAAGCAAGATCAGAGAGTAAAAGGTATTAAAGTGGGAAATGATTTAGAAGTAAAAATTGTGCAAATGGCTGACAATACTGTGATGGTAGAAGATGCATCAAAGCCCCGTGCCCTAAACTTGCAACAATATTAACCGCAACGTCAAATCTTTGGATCAATACCATCGTTAATTGAGGCCCCAGCAAGACAGACTGACAGATGCTGAATAAGTCTGAACTTTCCGGGATCTGATTTCGGTATTAGCCCAATTGGTAATACTATGAGATTTTTCAGTGGTCTTGAATCAAAAGGTCCCGCAATTCGGCCCAAATCAATTTCCTTAGTTAATTTCTTAATAACAGAATCCGGATCAAGACTAACTGATAGTTCAGCTGGACAGTACGGTGCACTCAAGCACTAGATTTTCTAGTTGAAGATATTCAGAGAATGAGAGAAACAAACCTGAATCCACGGTAGAATAATCAAAGGTCCACCAAAACGAATATAAAGATGCAGAAGAACAGCAACTTGCAGTGATGAAACAGTATTTTACACCCTACGAAACATAGGCATAACTTGAAGAAACCAATGCGGCGCCAATATTCTTTTGGAGAAAACGGCATCCACAATAACTGATGACGATTGGCGCGAAAATGTAAAAGAAATGTTAAATTATCAGTCTTCCACTGGAAGAATAGTGACCTTTCACGTTGTTGGAAGAATGGAGACATATGACTGAAACAGAAGCCGAACAGCCCGGCACAATTTTAAGGGGGGAGCAATGACCGAAGAATAAACGGCGGCCACAGTACTGTGAGCTGAAGAAAACCACTCGCGAAACCGCGCGAAATTAAATTGACATACATGTATCACTCCGCCACGGACAAATGTGAGGGCGCGACCATAAAGGGAACAGCCACATAATGGCGAATGGCATGAAGGGAAACGGGTGTGACATGGGCGTGGCCGGAGCATAAAACTGGCAACTTTTGCAGGTGGTATAAACTCGAGTTTGTTTTAGACTTGGGCTAAACAAATCGTTATTGTGTCAATGGCATAGTTAAACCGGAGTCTCTAAATACCAGGAAGACACTGCTATTGCTTACAACCCGAAATGCTCCCAAATAGCCAAATATAGCCGTATCTAGAGGCAATCTGTACTGCTTGTTATACATAATATTAAATGTTACAAAAGTTTCCTCTGAATTGCGGGGGAAACAAGAGTTATAGCATAAGTATAAGGTATGATGACATTTTTGTGTAAAAACATTGCCCTGTCAATGCTTGTTAAAAATGGTTAAATCGGGCCAACTGTAACTGCTATAATTTTCCTGGACAACTGCTACAGATAAGGCACATGAGGTTGCCCTATTAAGAGCCAATAAAGTAAAGGTGCATTCATCGCATACTATATTTTATAGACTGAGATGGCAGACTAGGGGGGGCTGGGGTACCGCGCCATTTTGCAATATTTTGCGAAATCGATCGTGGTTATCACGTGATACGTATCGTGGAAAAATAATGTACACTGTTTTAACGAAATGCACTGTGGGATTGTGTTACCAGCCTAAAATTATAGAGGTCGCAAACTTGCTTTACATGTATATTGAGCCTAGCTATAACAAGCTAAAAGTGACATCTCTAAATGTATTACCAAAGTGTGAAATTGTTGGACACACTGGTAAAATGGTTTTACAACAAGTTTTGCTATCATATTATCAAACTGAACTCAAGTTAAATCACTATATCGAGCAATAATATAATTGTTTACGCATTTTAATTGTTTAGACAAAGTTAAATAAATCAAGGATACATTTATGATAGATAAATAAATAAAAAAGAAAACTATAAACGCATGGGCGGCATTTATAATTGATAAAAATTGACATAACAATGATGTTTACATTAATATACCATCAAGTTTAAAAAATAGAAAAATAATGGGAAAATTCGAACCCGTGATTTCCGATTGCCAACGACACGGCCAACCTACGCACGCCACAGAGATTTACGACTGTAACTGTGACAGTTTTATTATTTAACCATGTCCATTTATTTATAACGAACGGATTTTTATTGTGCCATTTTTGCCAAATGTGTGTGTTGCTCTCGCACAAAATGTGTTTGTAATTTGATTATAATTCTTATTTTTAAAAGAACGGTAATTTTTTTTGACATTTTCGAGAGAAAAAAATGGCGTAACCCTGATACGGTAAACGCCAGCAGTGTGGTGTCCGCGTGGGCAAGCATACAGATGATGCTATAAAGCAAATCCAGCAATCCCGGCCGCCACTCTGTTCAAAGGCACAAAAAAGTGGACTTATTTTATGTTTTTTTTGCAATTCTGGGGTACGTGGATCGTGTTTTTTTTATCAAATTGGTTAGATATCCGTCCATTTTAGAACATCTGAAATTTAAAGTGCACCCACACACCCGGGAAAGTATGCTGCCAAGGGCATATATTTTGCACGTAAATCCAATACAAAAGTTCAGAAAATCGACCAAAATATGACGTCATGACCATTGCTTCGAGACAAAATGGCGCGGTACCCCACCCCCCCCCCCCCCCCCCTAATGGCAGACCAGGCTGGCAGTTTGGCTCCCTCCCCGCCCGAAAAGGACGTCTCAAAAGGCACTTAACCACCCACCGATTCATGGGATACGTACGCATGTGTTGCATACCTCTCAGACGGTGCTACTGGGGATAAATATCGACCGGCACATGTTGAGATTGATGGATTAATTCACAAATAAATTCTATCGTCTAAACAATTCAATAAATAATTCAGTAACTTTTGATGAATTTCCGGCATGATTAAACAAAACAATTTAATTCACAATTACCCGATCACCAATTGGAAATGTATTATTGGAGATCAATACTTCATGCTATTTCTGAATTAATAGTGTAGTTTTTGATGAGGTTTTCCACAGTAAAAACAATGATTGGCAATCAAAATGACTGATTCAAAATCCATTCAACTGACAAATAATACAAGGCGTCCGAAAATAAACGGAGTCTCAAATGATCTTTACGGCCGGTTAGTTTCAAATTCTGACAAGAAAACTTTACTACTGTAAAACCTACTGGTAAAGAGAAAATAGCTGAAAAGACGGGAAAATATGTTCCAACCGTTCCAAGGTTTCATACCACCAAATACATCTCCCATAGGTTTACACGTGAAATGCACAATTTAAAAATACTGGTATCTTGAAATTTGGTATCAACCTAAAGATGAAAGCCATGACTACTAAACTCAACAACTCATATATGCATGGGGGGTAACCAGCATTTATTTCCGCTAGAGTCTTTTCAAAACGTCAGAGTTGGGTTTTCCTGGTCACATGTAATTGTTAATTTAGATGATGGCGTTAGCTACCGGAAATGACCTGAACACAAATGTCTCGGTTAAATATTATAAAATCAACATTGCGTCAATTTCTTTGGACCTGATGAACGCTGATGTGTCTGTCAAAATTCACACTATATTAATTTGGCCACGACATGTAATAAATACCCTAAATATATCTTCGGCTTTAGAAGTTAGCACTGCTTCACAATGATCATGTCATATATCACCTTATAGCGTGTCCTATGTCACAACCGTGCACTCGTACTATCCGAGTATTGGCAATCGTTACGATTTCCCATCCATTGAAAAGCATGCACGTCGGACGATTGTCCCGACCAATAATAGTATTAACTGCAATTATATATTTAACTTTTAGAGGGGCAATCGTGGAGATGCGTGTATTTATAAGTACGGACAATCGTGCAACGGTTGCCCATCACCGCGTTTTTTGAATTTCAAAGACACAGTTCGGCGATTTACCTACAATGTAATGTTTATACCACTGTGGACGATGCTATTTAATATAATTATCTTTATTTAGCTTTGGCCTTGTTATTCTAATGTTATAAATGTAATAATTCTGCAATAAATGATTGCCGCGGTATGGTACGCGAGCAATGTCGTGCGCTATGTCCGAGCCGCTTGGAGCGTTATGCGCGAGGCGCGTCAATCGCTGTGCGAGTGGCGTGTCAAGCGCTGCGCGCGAGGCGTATGGAGTGTTAATGGGCCCACGTCACATGAGGTTGAGCTCGCGTAAAGTACGCCTGCTCAACCTCACCCCAAAACGGTCCCGTGGTTCTCCGTTGTGCGCACTACGTCATCTCGACCTCAAGGCTCTGATTGGTTGGTGCTCAAACGTGAGAACGGAAAAACTCATGAGCTTTTCCACGCACCATCACGCCCCACTGCGTCGGTGGTTACGGCGCAGCGGGAGCACTGCGTTGGTGGATACGGCGCAGCGTGACGATCGTTAAAAAGGCTTCAGTTTAAATTTGACCAATCAGGTGCTTTGGTGTTGTTGGTTGGCAGTATTTTGTGAGTTCAAGCATGCGTGCGCAGCCTGGTCGAAGTGCGCCCACGTATGTCGAACTGTGGCCAGGAGATTATGTGCCGTAGGTCCATCATGATCTGTATACGAACAATGAATGTAATGACTCAACCTATTCACATCTTGCCCGTGTTGATATGTAATGAACCACAATGTTAGTAACCATCTCATTATTTCTTGGTAACAGAGTCGAGTGTTATGCTCGAAGTTTATGCAAACGCGTAGCGCAAGCTGTAACCAAGGGATACGCATGGGATTGGGTCGAGCGCCACGCTCGAACCGTCAAAATTGTATTTAAATCATATTTTATAATTTTATCGTGTTTATCGGGGTATTAGCTGCTTTTTAAAATAAATAAGTCAGGCTTCCTTGAATAATAGGAGCAAATATTCAGGTTTAGGTATTTAATATGACCAATCCCTAATTCAGCACTGTAGACACCTCTTGATGATGGTACATATCAGGAGATTCATACTATTTACTGAAAATTTGATCAAAAAGACTTACAAATGCAAAAGTTATGGCTAAAAATGTAAAATCAGATGACTTTTTTTGGACTTCATTCACACAATTCAGGAAAATTGGTGTTGGACCACATAGTCCATTTCTTTGCTAATATCCCACTTTAATGGACTATTTTCAAGCGCTGATTTTGCAACAAACTGGTGTAGAGAGCTTGAGCTATCTACTAACTGATATCCCTCCCCCGCCCGCGATTTTATTTTTACTAGTCAACATTTTTGTATGGTCTCACAGGTAAAATCAGTTGACTTTAAAAAATAAAAATAAATCATTTTATTCAGTGAGTCTTGCTTTATTCCGTATTAAAACGAAATAAATAAATGTTACAAATGTTGACTAGTAAAAAAAAAAATCGCCCCCCCCCCCCCGCCCCCACCAATTTATGTTGAGGGTCCCAACGACCGTGGTGATGAAACGGTTCCGAACAACATTGAATGGTGGGACTGGGGGTTGATTTCAACGAAGTCCTCAAAGTGGTCCAACAGTTATTTCCTGAATTGAGGTAACCCCATTTCATATGAGTCACCCATGCAGTATTGTCATGATTGTATAACCCCATTTGATGGATTCACCCATAAATATGGGTATGTTTTGACTTAAAAATGTTATATACAATGATCTATTCTAAACATGAATATAATCATGACTGGGGGAGAGACCACATCAGACGGTTCAGAAACTGGCTTTTGTGTTTCCCATGGGCAGTTTGACAGGGAGTTATACGCCAGCCAATGCTGCAAGAAGGGTGCCTGTCAATCATGATTATAATTAATTGTTGACATTGACAACAAGAAATTGAGCAGTTGTATCACCTAAAATTAGTTCCTATGTGTATATTTTGCCGAGACCGCCGCGCAAGGTATGGCTGGTCATGAAGTTATGGGCTGGTGGATCAGGGTCGGCACACACATCCCCCCCCCCCCCCCCAATATTTCATTTTATTTGTGCGACTTATTTATACAGCGGTGCGTATGAATGTATACTATGATGAGGTCTGAATCTTACTTTATGAATTTGAGGTGCTGCGGCTTATAGCACGGAAATTACGGGATTGTCCCATCATACCCTATTAGGCCTAAGCCCCCTCCCCCGCACTTTCCTTACTTGATAATCTGGATTAGTAAGGGCACATGAGGTATCTGGATAAACGGAACGTGCGGTATTGCCCCATCATACCCTAATAGGCCTAAGCCCCTCCCCTCCCCCGCACTTCCCTTACTTGATAATCTGGATTAGTAAGGGCACATGGGGTATGGATAAACGGAACGTGCGGTATATATCTGGATTATTATATGGTATCTGGATTATTAAGGGTACCCGTGGTATCGGGATTACGGGGTTCACACGCAGACAGTCTCAAATTACCTGGATATACTATGCGCAGGTGGGCCACCTGTGGCGATGGCGTATCTAGGACTGTTTTGATGGGGGTCCAAAATAAAACCTGAAGCCATCTTGTTGATCTTAAATATTGAAACGTTGAACCACATACGCGCGAAGCGTGCAAAAATTGTGATTTCAACACTAAAAAGATACAGTATGACGTTTTTAACGTCCCCCACATAATATTTAGAGTATTTGGTGTGGTTTGATGGCCATTATGATATTAAAACTTATAGAAAATTTTGAGTTTTTGAACTAAAATGGTCATGAAAAACTGTCCTGAAGCCATCTTGTTAAGCTTAAACAATGAAATATTGAAACTAATACGCGCGCGAAGCACGCAAAACAATTGCATTTCTAACACTAATGGTCCAGTATGATAATAAAGTCCCCCACATAATATTTAGAATTTTTAGTGTGGTTTGAGGGTCATAATAATGTTAAAACCTGTATTCGCGCGGAGCGCACAAAATGTTTGAGTTTTTGAACTAAAAAATGGTCATGGAAAACTGTCCTGAAGCCACCTTGTTAAGCTTAAATAACCAAAATTGGCATTTCTAACACTTAAATGGTCCAGTATGATGTTTTAACGTCCCCCACATAATATTTAGAATATTTGGTATGGTTTGAGGGTCATTATAATGTTAAAACCTGTAGAAAAAAATCAAAATTCTTGAGTTTTAACAAAACTGATCATGGAAAACTGTCCTGAAGCCACCTTGTTAAGCTTAAATAATATATTAAATTAATACGCGCGCAAAGCATATTTAGAATGTTTGGTGTGGTTTTTGCATTTAAACTTTGGTCCTGTATGATGTTTTTAACGTCCCCCACATATTTAGAATATTTGGTGGATCTGAGGGCCAAAATAATGTTAAAACCTGCATAAAATATTCGCGCGAGCGCGCAAAATCTTTCAGTTTTTGGACTAAAATGGTCATGGGAAACTGTCCTGCAATGCCATCTTGTTAAGCTTGAATAATGAAGCATTTAAACTATTAATGCACGCGATGTACGCAAAAGTTGACATTTCTAACCACTATGACGTTTTTAACGTCCCCCACATAATATTTAGAATATTTGGTGTGTTTTGAGACCCATTATAATGTTGAAAACAAAGTGAGCTCGAATCGAGCAAAAAAAACCAGTTTTTGAACTAAAATGGTCCAGAAAAACGTTCCTGAAGCCCTCTTGTTAAGCTTAATTATTTAAACATTGAAACTAATACGTGCAAAGCGCGCAAAAATTGGCATTTTTAACACTAAAAAGGTCTAGTATAACGTTTTTATAACGTCCCTCACATTCAAATTACGGGGACGTGACCCCGTAACTCACCCCACCCCCCCCCCCCCCCCCTTTGCGCCGCATATGTCCCTACCCTTCCTCCTCCCCTACCTCCTTCTCCTCCTCTTCCTCCTTCTTCTCCTCTTCCTCTTTCTCCTCTCCCTCCCTTTTTTAAACTCTTTTTCCAATGCCCCCCCCCCCGGATACGCCACTGACCTGTGGTAACTGGATTGTATGGGTGTATTAGGTAGTATCTCGGGAGGCGTATTAGAACACAACAAACGTGACAAAGGGCAAAGGGACTACATAAGTTTAGGCCTACATGCCTATTGGAGGAATAATGCATTTAATGTAAATAGGCCTGAAAAAAACCCGGATGGCACACATAGTGCTCAAGTACAAGCATGCAATGGTACAAGTGAACTTGATGATAGACTCCGCCAACCAACTAAACGACCGACTATAAAACTGGAACCCACGTCCCACTATAACGCTCAGAACGTAGGCCTACTGAATTACCTGGATACAGTAAGTGCACATGGGCAGTGGCTGCACCAGCATCAACATTTTAAAAGCTATAGCTTCGGCACCTACACCCGCGCTTTCCATTATAAACTGGATATACGGGCACATTGGTATGGATATAACGCGGCACAAGCGGTACCTGGGTTAGTATAAGGCCACCTGTGAGGGGTAGGGCCTAGGCCTATGTGGCAACTGGTGAATTAAGAACACCGTGGAGTACTTGGATTAGGAACATCTTGGTATCTGTATTATTTCAGAGCACTTCATGGTGTATTAAGGGCACCATGTCACTTACATTCAAGGGCACCTTAGGTATTCCTACCTGGATTATTTAAGGACATGCTCTTGATAGTTATATAAACATTTATAACGCTTTAATATTACTCACCTCTGCCTATTTTGATATGACTATCTGCCCGCTATCTTCGACACCCGCGTTTAATTTACTTGAATATGATTAAGTAAGAGCACCATGGTATCTCGATATAACGGCACATGCAGTAACTGGATTATGTGGTATCCGGTGCATTATTAAGGGCACCTGTGGTAACTGGTAGGGTAGGGCTTAGGACTATGGAGTCCCTGGATATAATGGGACAATGGGTACCTGCATTTCAGGTCACATGGGAGGCCTATATAGGTACCTGGGTATCTGGAAAACACAAAGGTAGGCCTACCCGTATTAAGGCACATGTCACATCCCTTAGAAATTTGAAATTTGGGACATAATAGCAACCGCCCTCTGTTGATTTTTTGACGGGGGAGATTAGCGACCCCGTCATTTGAAACGACGTTTCTAAGTCGTAACCTTTTCACAAACCCCTAAAATTCGCGGCATTTGCTAATATTAATAACTTGCATTAATGATCTTCTGAAGCGATTTTGTTGTAAAATGTAATTGATATTGTTATAATATGAAGGTAAGAGGACACAGTAAGTTATTTCAGCTATTTGGATGCCATTTAGTAATATACTAAGCTATTTGGATGCTATTTTGTATTATATTATATGATTTAGTAATATACTGAGTCACTGAGTCCACGGTCTCTTTGTTCCGTGTTGCCTTGGTCTCGCAATTAGCCCAATGATTATGGCGAACCCTAGGCTACATCCCCCAGTCATCAATATTACCGTACGGACGCTAAAGCTGTACAAATATCGGAGCCTGCAAGATAGCGACATAAGAGGGCGGCTGAGAGTTACAGTCTAGGTGAACCCTTCAATATGATTAGCCCAATGATATGGCAACAACCCCTCGACCTTTGCCATGCACTGTTAGTGCAATGCAGTACAACGTACTTTCAGGGTGGAAATGTTGGCGTATGGTATACATGCGTTGTGCAGAGATTTCCGCGTAGCTGACGGCCTGCAGATGGGTCAGTGTGTTGTATACGTACACTGCGTGCACTGATGCCCGGGACTGTATGTTTAGCAAAGTCTAAAACCGCCGCAAATAAAATGGATAAGCCTATTTTCATTTTCAAACTTTAAACAGAAGGTACCAGTCTTTCATAAAAAAAGTTTTACATAACCTATTTCTCAATGTGTCCTTATAATATTTCTGAATGATTCGGTGTCCACCATACAACTTTAATTACCCCAATCCAACTTCTTCATCAATGTTAACCATACGTCTTAAAGGTTGTTGACCCTATTCTAGATTTAAGGGCATCATCAGTGTAATGAGAAATGGGACCTTTCATTTGATATCAAAAACACTTTTGAATCCCTTAGAGTTAAATTGTTAGGAAACATAGTAGCAACGCTGTTTGTTAATGTCTGTTCTTGAACTTTCAACAGTCTTGTATCTCCCCCGTCCAGTTTTTTTTAAATACCTTGTTTATCACAAACAAGTTTAGCTGTGTTGAGCCTGGTGGCGCTATTCATGGATGACAATTATACGACCACAGGCCTACATGTTATAAACATAGGTCGCTACAGGTGTTGAAACAATGAAAGGTGACATTAAATTAGAGAATTCACCAATGATAGATCTTAGATCATTGACGCATTGGATGAAGAAAATACTGAACTTCAACGCAAAAACATTTTCGTGGAGAATTGCTCATCAGAAGAAATACAGCAGCTGCTTAAACTTTCCTAATTTGTCTTCATCAGATTTAATTTTCATGTAGTACCTTGCGTTGAGCTTCGTCGATTTCTCAGCAATTTTGTGTATAGATCGTTAAAATCGGCTAACTAAATCGTCTATTATAGTGACACCAGTAATCGATTTTGAGAATGTAATACCTATAGATTATAATCTTGCGCTACTCTGGCAGTTCCCTCCGTAGCTCAATCGATAAGAGCGCTGTCTATGAATGCAAAAATTGCTGTGCTGCTGCTGGTTCGAATCCGCTTAGAATCACTTTTTTTTATAAAGTAAAGCAACACGCAAGTCAAACGAGGGCGTCTTGAAAATAATTCCTCTCTAAGGGATGTGATGTAAACCTGGAATATCAAAAGCACCTGCGATATTCGGATTATTGAGGGGCCTGTCTGGATTATATATAGGACATGTTCTTGATATTGTATCAAATATGCTTACGCTTTGTTTACTTACCTCCCCGTGAGATCTTCTAGCGGGTCCCGCTAGTATATTTCAATGCCGAAATCATCTAAAATGTGTCCGAGTAAGTATAAGCGTTGTTGTAAGGCTGCGTGCATCTCCCCAGATCGCAATACCCATGCAGCGTCTATAGTACTGGCAAGTTCCAAAGTACAGAATCGGGTTGATTATCGTATTTACGAAAAGACCGATTTGACCAACGTTCGCCACAAGAAGACTATTTTTTGAATCATATATTTCAATGCCAAAATCATCTAAAATTTGTCCGAGTAAGTATACACGTTGTATTGTTTGACAGAGAAAAAACGTGATGCCATTTGCAATCAGAGTACGGACAACCTGATTACGCACGCGATCTGCTTCGGGTAAGTGATTCTGTAGTAATTTACGACGGTTGCGTAAAGCGATCAAGATCTTAATGTAGAGGTAACTGTTGGCAAATGTCCCAAAAATGAAACTCGCAAGCATTGATATATGATGAAGGTTGTCGGCAACGCTGCCCGTTTCAATTTCATAGCATCGGTGGTAAGTTAAAGGGAAACCGTGATAATCTGGAGTCGCCGGCCAGATGATACAGTACTTCTTCAACGTGTAAAACTTTACTGATGCTACACTACTTATAACAAGGGCTGTTGACCACACTAATAGCAGGAGTTGTGCGTTACGCCTCATACCCTTCATAGCTAACGCTTTTAGAGGATGACAAATAGCAAAATAGCGCTCGACGGAAATCAGTGTTATAAGTCCAATTGATGCGAAATACCATAGACTAGATGAGAGGCCCAGAAGTCCACAAGGCCAAGCCGACCTGAATACTGTGTCAAACAGAATTCTCCCCATGCTCGAGCGATACCAAATAAGCAATGTTATAAGAAAACATAAGTCACATACCGAAAGGTTGATTAAGTAAGTTGTTACAGGGGAACGAGCCGATGGTACCCGTATTACCATGAAAAGAAACGCGAAATTTCCGATGAAGCCAATCGCTATTACAATGGAAATCACCAACTTTGTAACAAGTATTTTACTGTTGCTCTGGGTCCATTCACTGGCTGTTGCAAGATCCGTCAAATTCAACGAGACATCAAATGGACAAACGAAAGCGCTTGCGTTTTTTGACATATTCATTTTTACAGTTAGTGAAACCCGATTGAAGAAGTTCAGTGCTTGTTCGGTATGTCAGGTCGGCAATATAACGTATTATTGTTAGTCAACGTTTCTGCAATACTGTACAACTTTTGTGTTAAATTGTTGAATGTTTAGGAAAATCTCTTTTAACACAAACGGTATAAATGAGTGTGATAAACTACTAATACGCACACTGACTGTTAAGCTGTTAGTAGATAGTTTTCTAGAATAGTTCCTTTCTTATACAAAGCGCTCATCGAACACGTGACATAAATAACTGAAAAGAGATGATCATTATTGAGGCAGGCAGTCGAGCATAGAGGACTGTCAAACAAGGGCAGTATCACTTTTAAACATGCGATAAAACGCCAATTCCAAATGCGTGGGAATCAATGAAAATCTCATATTTTGAGAATGGAAAAGTCATGTTAATGGCATATCAAGATCACATCATTATTCCCTGAAAAAAGTCAATATCACTATGTTCCGTGGTAAACGATATTGATGTATTTAAATTGAAATGACCATCGTCGATAACCAGATATTCGCCGTCGGATAAGTTCAATTCACTGGCATTTGTAGGGTCCGATAGAAAGTACTTGATCGTTAATGTCAACCCGTTAAAGGTAGATGACCCGATCACATTTTCGTAACACAGAATTATTTCAAACATACGGAGATTTTCATATCATATGAAAGCTCGTATTTTTCTCATCATCATACTGAAATTTGACGGCCTAAATCGGTATAATTACGGAGAAATCGATGAAATAACGTCGAATTACCGCGAACGGTGGTAACCACCGATATAGTTTGTGTACAACTCAATGGGTACAGTTCACAGCATCTTGTGCGTCTAAAATAAGAACCATTAGAGCTATGCAACTCAAACTTTGGAACACAACTTTTTTAAGGATGACCTTTCATGTAGAATAGAAAACTTCAAGTTGAAAATCGGAAATGTGATCGGGTCATCTACCTTTAATGTCAACAATCAATGGTAAACGTTTCGGTAGATACTGCTTAAGGGTACTGCACCACGGTAGAATTCCTTCGCCAATTTTTTTTATATTCACTGTGAACAAAGTTTGAACAATTATAAGAACGAATCTCGAATAAAAAATGGGGGGGTCACCAGCTTACTTTTTGAGCGACAGCCATTTCAAAACACGTGTTTTTAGCCATTTTCGACTACTATTTAGTACACAATCCTATGGAAATAGAATTTTTAGGTCGAACATTTCTGTATTTAAAAAGAAAACCGCTCCGCCAATTTTTTTGGAATTTTAATAAAAGTTGCGCATTATTAGGCACTATAGATTAATGAAATAAAAAAACACTGGTCTGAGTCGCGTACTCGCGTCATAACAGACACGCACTGTCACTGTGTCTTTACGCACGGCCATGACTTTCGTCACACATGGCTAGCGCCTCGACTTTTAAAGGATCGGGAAAACGGGCACTGCCGACAATTGGAGGGGGTGGGTGTGGAAAGCTGTGGGCCCCAACCCCCAAGTCAAGAAATGTTCGTGTAGTAAATCCCGACTTTAATGTATTTTTCCATCTGCTGAATTTATTAGCTTACGGCCAGCCATGGTCCCTTGTACACAGGAACACAATTGATAGTATATGAAAACTTGATCAGCTAGCAATCTTTAATGTATTCTAAGCTAATGTAAAGCGTATGACACTGACCTTAAGGAAAATATGCGCAGTGGCGGTACTACAGGGGGCAAGGGGGAACCCCCCCCCCCCCCCCCCCCCCACACACACACAAAGATTGCTCCCCTAATTCAATTTAGTTAAAATTAGAAAAAAATAGACAATTACGATCACTGGTTCGGTCGGTTCTAGTGGTTTTTCTTGATACTATGTAGATGGTTGTTAAGACTTCTTTTCGTGTGGACAATATCAGATTATCTTTTGGATGTGGGGTGGGGGGGGGGGGTGGGGGGGGGGGGGGGGGGTTAGGGCATGTTATCTCCGAAACACCGGCGAAAAATGGTCCTTTTTAAATAGTTATAACGCATACGCATTACATGTCCCGGCGGAGAGTGGGGTGGGGCAAGGGGGGGGGGGGGGGGGGGCACAAACACCTCTGTCAGGGGCGGCATTCCCACCCCATTCCCCCGGTAGCTACGCCACTGCCCTTTTAATCCCCTTAGCCCCCCACCCCACCACTCACTTTTTATACTATGTTTGATTCTGTGCCTTTTCAATTAATTCCAAAAATCTTATTATGGCATAACAATAGCACGGTATGAATTATCGTAACTATAGGGTCTTCAGCAGTGTTCAGGGGGGAGCATGAGTGGGTCAGCAGGCCTGTAATCAGGGGCGGGCACAATACATAATAGAGTTTGTCTTTTGGGGGGTGGTAGGTCGAAGGGTGAGCCTTCTAGCAGGGACCCCTCTAGTTCCGCCCTCCTAGTATTTAAGAACTTTATGCTCTTTGGCCTTCGGTAAAAGGGCATATCCAGCGCAAATAGACCTAAAACTATTTTCCCTTCTCCGTATTCCCTAGATGGTATTAAAATTCCTAAAATTAAATTACAGCAACGATGTGACTTCGTTTCACAAGTTATTGCTAGAATTGTAGCTAATCTTTGGAACGCCTTACCCATTCACGTTAGATCATGCACATCCCTGGCACAGTTCCAGACGTCTTTAAAAACTCATTTGACAAAGGATGCTTTTTATTAAAAATGTGTTTTTTGTTATAAATATATATTTCTTTAAATTTTAAATGGTATATACATGTATTTGTAGTTTAATTTTTTGTGTAAGTTTAAATTATGATATTATTATTGACATCATTATTATACTAGTCTATTAAGTTGTAAGTTAAATAATTGTAGATTAAGTTGTACATGAAAATGTATGTTGTAATGTGTGATATTTTATGTAACGCGCCTCGAGCACCATTTTGGTGGATTAGTGCGCATTATAAATCAACATTATTATTAATCATTATCAATCCAACCGGTCATGCGGTGTGTCGCGTGAGCATCTTGAGATTCTTGACAACATCAGCTCTTTCAACCTTGAATGCATCAGTTGTGTCGTTATCCAACCGATATTCACGACGCGGTTACCTAAGCACTCTGGCCATACAGGTTGGGGGTTCGGAGTTTTTACCGAGTATGGGTCTTTAACTGTGAAATCATATCGCAAACTACTGCAAACAATCTGACCACTCTTTCTCCTCGGCTTCATTTTGAATTTTCGCGGCATATGAACTAAATAGAAACAAGCGGGAAGATGCGCGTATAGCGCTCTTTGTCGATCGACGCGCATTTGGAATATTTTGAATTTTGTCAAAATGCGCTTGCGACGCAACGCCAGTAATTCACGCTCGCGCCTTTATTTGACGCTACGCTCGCATTTTCGAGTCAAAAAATCAGCTGGCACTGCGCGTCGCTACCATGGTGCAGTACCCAGAGCCTGCTCACGACGCTTAAAAAGTGAAGCCAAAGAACAGACCGTCGCACCATGACAACAACAAATACGCGCTTCCCGAAAATATGCGCTCTACGCGCGTGCTTGATTGCGTCACATTTTCTTGTAGCGTTCCTGCGTGTTGATCTGAAACAAACGCATGCGTTTCATGAATAAGCCTAGTGCTTACTTGCTGGAGATTCCCTATTCAGTATCCCCCAGCCGTTTTCGTTCACGGAGATGATTACAACAAACGAGTAGTATTATCAGATTATAGCCTATACGATTCCCCCACCCCGAGATTATAGCTATGATATAAATACAAAACCTATTGAAATGCAGTGACATAGGCACCAGCATAATTTTGTTGTTGTGAGGAGCGAAACTTGACGGGGAAATAGAAAATCATTTGGGAAAAGCGTCGTGCACAAATTATGGCTTTTAACTGTTTAATATTAACATTGACTGAAATTAAAGACCAATTTTTGGATATAATTGTACATGAAAAGTCAACGTTTTCGATTCTTTTGGGGATATTGGGGTGATCTGACATTGTGACTGATTGGGCCCAGCTTTTTGGGGCTGGCAAGCTCCATTTTCTGGGCAGAAGTAATCAACCGACTAGAATCAACCGACTAGAATTTCCCTGTAGGGAAAATTTCGTTGTTTTAGCCCGGTAAACACGCTTCTGTTTTAAAAAAACCCGACTTGAATTTCCATGTAGGGAAAATGTCGTTATTTTATCCCGGTTAACACGCTTCTGTTTAAAAAAAACCCGCATTGCCTTGATTTAGGGATTAATTAGGCTTATGTACCGTATCATTGTAACGATAAAAGGGCCAAGCGGGCTATAAAAGCCAAACAATCTTTGTTTTAAAATCATTTCAACGACTTGTCTACCCCGCTATGGAAGCTGCGTTTTCCCTTTTCCTTCTTCTTCTTTTTGTGTGTTTTCCTTTTTCCCCTTCTATTCCTTTCCCCCTTTTTCTCTATTCTTTTCCCCCTTTTCTCCTTTTCCGTCCTCCTTTGTTCTGTGCATTCTCGATGTTGTCGCTCAATTTTTTGTCAGGGTGAGCACTCTGCCCACCCTGACCCGGCCCCTCTGGCTATACGACATTGGTTAAAACTCTGTTTAATAAAAGTTGTTTATAACAACTTGGTCATTCACCCGTACATGCCGTTGTTGTTCAACTATCTACGAGGGGCATTCAGTAAATAATGAAAGTGATCATGGTATGGGATGCATGAGTGATTCTATTGAGGGATAATGTGATCAATACAAAGTATGAACCTTTGTCTTTCAAACAATACACTTTTGGAATGTTAGATACCTTTGGTTATGTAATGTCATTAACATAAACACAATAGGTTTCAGACACTGACTGAAATCTGTCAATTATTTGGCTGGATATGTAATATGTTGAAAATTGGTTGATCGATACATTTGCGTATATCTCGGCAATGCAAGCATTAAAACAGATAACACTTGGCACATAGTTAGAACACACACTTATCTCCGCTTGACATTATTTTTACACCTGAATTCCTTAACGCAAATAAGAAGGGACCATCTCAAATGCGCTTTTATTTAGCAAAATCCGCAATAATATACCTTTGAAAACAACAAAGGATAAAGAACAATGGAGGGATTATAATTTAGTAAATTTGTGTGGGATGTAAAGCAATATTAGTGGGGATTTCAGAAGGAGCTGTTCATAAAATTTCCTCAAACCATTGAAATTATGTGACGATTACTTTAACAATACATATATAGTAGCTCTAAAGATAACAGTAATAAAAGAGGTTGTGGCAGCCATCTTTGATTGATACATTCATGTATATCTTTATTTTGACTATCACAAATATTATTTAAACACATTGATTTAAGCATTTTTAATTATTTCTGATTAGAATTTGAAGGCACAGTAAGCTTTTATATGGTAAATTTCTTGATTTTAGCCATTTGTGGCCCTGTTCAAAATGATCTGCCGTCTGCGCATGCGCACATTTTCTGCAGGTTTCATGCGAATAAGTTCAGAAAATTAGTTAACTATCATATGGAATCTCCCAAACTGGTTAATTGCTTGGATTTTTCATAAATTGTTTGATTTTCCGCAATATTAGTGATTTGCTGACTGGGCATTTTTCAATGAAAATTGGCTATTTGAAATACTGATATTTGTATACTTTTTATTCGATTGCCTCTCCTTACTTTTTACTCATATACTACATACATCAAATTACACAGGGATTTAAGTTATTGTCTTTTTATCATACTTACGTGAAAAAAATGGGATTTACCTGCTTCTGGTGTCATGTTATGCAATCTTCTTATCACATGTTTCATACAAATAATTCAAATTTCCCGCCAAATAACTGATTAAGTAGTGTCCCAAGTGTACTTGCTTTGAGACAATGCTATGACGTCATAGTTCACACTTATAAATCCAAAACTGTACTGTTTGAAAGATAAAGGTTCATACTTTGTATTGATCACATTATCCCCTCAATAGAATCACTCATGCATCCCATACCATGATCACTTTCCTTATTTACTGAATGCCCCTCGTATTTAAACAGACTTGTTTTTATTTAAACATTTGTTTAACAACTCAGTTTCAAACAACCAGGTGACTGAACAATGGCTGTTTAAAGTTTTTGAAGCAACCTTTTTAAGCAGCGCCGGTATTAATTTTAAATTTGAGTATTTTCAAACATACCTCACGGATGACATTTGGAATCGCAAAATAGAACCAATATGCCTTGATAAAACTAAATAGATGAGGTGATATTTTACATTATTGACTATAGGAGAGAGTAGTGTAATGTTCCATGTCCGGCAGTGTTCGATCGTACCAATGTTTGTTGATGGTCCGATGCTATTAAAACTCGCGCCACTGAGTAAGATGAGACAAATTTGTTCAAGCCAATTGACGTTTCCTCAAGCACCACCTTGCGGTTATGTCATGGACGCGTAGATATGTGCGTGCTGATTAATTAGGCTCAACGCACAAGCTGCGCCGGAACAAAGACAAACTACGCAAGTGTTGACGCGTTGTCATGACGATATTGGCCGCTGTCATGACGATATTGGCCGCTGTCGGCTTCAGCGCGCCGTGTGTGTTGGAATGTGGAATGAGCAGTCTCTAAGTAATTAGTCTATGGCAGTACCCTTAATATCAATGTGTTTGAAATATGTTGACAGTTTTGCGACGAGGGGGCGTACACACTTATTCAGCTTTACGATTCGGTGATCTAGAGGACGTCATCATCAACATCTAGAAACACTAGCTCTGGATCAAAAACAATCCACTAATGAAAACAACAGATTAGTTGTCGATGGAAAAACAGTACGTTTCTTTCCTATTTGGAAAGAATCAGGTACCTTTCAGTTACGTTACTACCACCATTTCTTAAAAAGAGAGTAGATCATGACACTGAAAACTGTCAAAGGTCCGTCCGTCTGATGGTTCAGCAAATTATTGCTACTAGCGGGCATCCGCGCTTCGCGCGGACCCGCTAGAAGATTTCACGGGGAGTTAAGTAAACAAAGCGTAAGCAAATTTGATACAATATCAAGAACATGTCCTACATGTCCTACATGTATACATAGACGGGCTCTAAATAATCCGAATATCGCAGATGCTTTTGATAATCCAGGTATACATGTGCCTTAAAGTAGGTAGGCCTACCTTTGTCTTTCCAGATACCTATGGAGGCCTCCCATGTGACCTGAAATGCAGGTACCCGTTGTCCCATTATATCAAGGGACCCCATAGGCCTAAGCCCTACCCCTAATCCAGTTACCACAGGTGCCCTTAATGACACCGGATACCACATAATCCAGGTACTGCAGTGTGCCGTTATATCGAGATACCCAGGTGCCTTACTGTATCATGTGTATCTTTCAAGTAACTTGAATTAATCGCGGGTGCCGAAGATAGCGGGCAGTAATAGTCATACCACAATAGGCAGAGGTGAGTAATATCAAAGCGTTATAAATGTTTATATAAATATCAAGAGTATGTCCTTATTCAGTTACCCAGGGCAGGTACCTAAAGTGCCCTTGATATAATGTAAGTGACATGGTACCCTTAATACACCATGCGCCTAGGCCCAATGTGCTCTTAAATAATACAGATACCCATGTTCCTAATCCAAGGACTCCACGTGTTCTTAATACACCGGTTGCCCATTATAGGCCTAGGCCCTACCCCTCACAGATGGCCTTAATAATCCAGGTACCGCATTTGCCGGCATTATATCCATACCAATGTACCCGTATTATATCCAGTTTATAATGGAAAGCGCAGGTATAGGTGCCGAAGCTATAATAGCGGGTGGTTAGTCACATCAAAACGTATAAAGATGAGGGTATTGTAAAAAATCAAGAGTATGTCGTTGATACTCCATGTATCCTAGGTGCCCTTAATACTGACATTGGTACCACAGTGCCCTTAATAATCCATATATACCATGTGCCCTTAATAAATTCATGTATGCCATGCATGTATAACACATGGTGCTCTTGATTATTCAGGTACCACCCCATGTACTTTAATAATCAAGATTGTGTATTAATGATCCAATATAGGTCCTCCATGGACTATGTGGTTTATCTTGAATCGAATATTAAGGGCACCCGTGATAACTGTGTATGCGGCTATTAGGGCCTACGTGGATTAATAAGGACACCTGAATGGTTATTCAGGTGTAGGAATACTTAAAATATTCAGAGTATCTGGATTGCCTTAATATCCCCTCCCCCAGTTACCCCCTGTCAGCTCATGTCCCTACCCATTTTGTACCCCAAATAATACAAAAGTTGTATTTTAATGTCAAAACTGAAAGTAACTTAAAATTAGCTTTAAAATGTCTCCCCCGATTCTTTTATTGCCTCGCCACCCCGTTTTCCTCCTTTAAAATGTTGATATGTGTGCCATCCGGGTTTGGTTTGGCCTATTTACTTAAATACATTATTCCTCCAATAGGCATGTAGGGCCTAAACGTATGTAGTCCCTTTGTCATGTTTGTTGTGTTCTAAATAAGGCCTTCCGAGATTCACCTAATTCACCCTTAAAATCCAGTTATCACAGGTGGCACACCTGCGCATAGTATATCCAGGTAATTTGAGACTATCGTGAACCCGTAATCCAGATACCACTGGTGCCCTTACTAATCCAGATACTCTATAATAATCATGATAATATACTACACGTTCCGTTTATATCCAGATGCCTATGTGCCCTTATATCCAGATTATCAAGGGAAGTGCGGGTTAGGAGGAGGTGGTTTTAGGATATGATGGGGCAATACCGCACGTTCCGTTTATCCAGATACCCATGTGGCCTTAGTAAGGCCGCCTTACTATATCCATATTATCAAGTAAGGGAAGTGCGGGGGAAGGGGGCTTAGACCTTAGGGTATGATGTGACAATCCCGTAATTTACGTGCTATATAAGCCGCACGGTGAATAAGCCGCAGCACCTCAAATTAAGTTTCAGACCTCATCGTATACAGTAAGCCGCACCGCTGTATAATAAGTCGCACAAAGAAAATGAAAGGGGTGTGTGTGGGGGAGGGTGTGTGTGGGGGTGGGGGTCGACCATGATCCACCAGCCCATAGCTTCATGACCAGCCATGGGGTTACAACTGCATGAGTGACTCCATCAAATGTATTTTCCTTCAGCACTTCAGTCACTTTAAATATGTTATCCTGGATACGGTTTGCGCCTTGCTCCCAGTTTCTTTATTAAAAGAAAGGTCTTGGCTTTATGATTAATGTTTTGTTTGTGTCTTGCTCTCGTTACATTTTATTGTACTGTACGGTATGCACCGCGGAGCAACCGTACGGACTGCCTGCTTTCACTGCATGCCCCGTTTACAATGTACAGTTTGCGCCACAAACGCGTACACACTTTGTATGCGTAATTACGTGTGCGCCGAATCGCGTGCGCCATGTTAAACGCGGTCGCGCAGCAACAACAACGGTTGGTATGGTACCGCCAGTTTCTTTATCGCGGCACGCAGACTTAAAAAGGGCAAATCACCTGGTTTAGATGGTATCAGATCGGAAATGCTGAAGGATGGTATATCGGTTCTCGCTCAACCATTAACTAGTTTATTTAACTTATTTAACTTATTCAGCTTGGAGGCTCAGTACTCTCACAGTTATCCACAAAAAAGGAGACAAAAATACTCCAAAAAATTATAGAGGTATTGCTGTATCAAGTATATTATGTAAATTATTTTGTCTTGTCCTATATGATCGCCTTAGTATGTTTGTGGATAAAAACAATATCATCCTTCCAAATCAAATAGGTTTTAGGAAAGGCTCCAGGACAAGTGACCACATTCTAGTCCTAAAATCTGTTATCGATAAGTATATTAATCGGGCGGGTAAAGCCCATTTGTATGTTTGTTTTATTGATTTCTCCGCTGCATTTGATACTATATGGCGTGACGCTCTTATATACAAATTAACTAAAATTGGTATCGGAGGTAAATTTCTTAAAACAATTCAAGACATGTACTCATCAGTCTGTTTCACTGTTAAATGTGATGGTAAACTAACTGACTCTTTTAGCACTACAGTTGGGGTGAAACAAGGATGTGTTCTTAGTCCTATGTTCTTCAATATATTTCTCAATGACCTTCCAAACATCTTTAACTCCAATTGTGACCCAGTTACGCTTAATAACCATGATCTTAATTGTCTTATGTATGCTGATGATTTAATCCTCATCTCAAAAAGCCCTAATGGCTTACAGTGTGCTCTTAACCGATTACATGACTATTGTATTAAGTGGAAACTCATTGTAAATATTGATAAATCAAACATTATGATCTTTAATAAAAGAGGTCATATTCTAGATAAGTTTGAATTTAGTTATAGTAATGTTAGTCTTAAGATTACTAATGAATATTGTTATTTGGGCATTGTTTTTATACCGTCTGGCTCATTTACAAAAGCTATCTTACGTCTCAAAGAAAAGGCACTGAAAGCATATTTCAAGATAAGGGAAAATTTATACAATTCATCATACAAATGTAGTCTGAAATTATTCAGTACACTTATTCAACCAATCTTAAATTATGGTTGTGAAGTATGGGCCCCGTATTTACTGAAAAGCCTTAATGATTCAAATTTCCTTACTGTATGTGATAAACTCTCAAGCGAAACCTTGCATATGAAGGTTTGTAAACTTATTTTAGGAGTAAACAAAAGAACAACCAATAATGCAGTAAGAGGCGAACTAGGTAGTTTCCCATTGCTCATTATAATGCTGAGTTTATCGGTAAAATATTGGTGGAATTTGAACAAAAAATGTATGAATGGATGCACATCTTTAGTAATCGATGCTTTAATCGATAACAGAAAGATGTCTGATTCCGGAGCATTTACTTGGTCTTCGGGCATTAAGAAGATTTTAACCATGATTCATAATATCGACATTTGGCACAAACCTAACACAATCACTTCTGGTAATTTTCGTAACGTAATTATAGGTAATCTTGAATCCATAGACAGTGATCACTGGTCTAATGGTATTAACAACTTCCAGTCTAAACTTCGATGTTACTGCACGTTCAAAGATTCTTTTGATTTGGAAAATTACATTGTTCTTTTTAACCAGTCTCGTAGATCCCTATTTTGTAAATTAAGCCTAGAGTTAGCGCTCACTCACTCATGATTGAAAAGGGGCGATATGTATACCCGATAATCCCCCCAAATGAAAGGATATGCATGTCATGCAATCTAAATGTCATCGAAGATGAATTTCACTTCATTATGAAATGCCCGCTCTATAATGATATGCGTACTAAAATGATATCTGAAATTGGTGAAATATATGATCTTGATAACTTAGATGACAATGATATTTTCTTGACTATAATGAGGGTTAACGAATTTGATTGCATTCGTCCAGTTATTAATTTTGTAAACTCTGCATTTGAGTTGCGTACATCTTCAGGAGTTTAAATTGTATATGATATATATGTATCTATATTTTTTGTTTTTTATACTTATGTACATTTGTTTGTTATAATTTGTTTGTTTGTTTGTTTGTTTCCTTATCTTTGTGTACTTTGACCATACCTATATGTTTGGTGAATGTCAAATAATAAATACATTATCGTTAGCAAACTCCGCGTTCATCTATGTTATTAATGTGAAAGTGTCACTTTAAGATCTGCGTAAGAGTTTTTGTTTACATTTAGAAAATGTCGTAAAATATTTTAATTTGTTGGACGTATAGTCCCGTATAAATGCTTGTTACTATGCGTTCTTTAAGAATAACAAACAGCCGCATATACAGAAATGTAGCTATATCCCTGAAGAAAATATTTTGGGTGAAGACCATAATGTACGTCATCACTCATTCCGAAAACCACAATTTGTGTCCGAACAGTAACTACCCGAGTAAAAGAAATTCAACATTTCGGATTTTCACATGTGATCCTTTCTGCGCATGTCTGAAAACGGGAAAAAACGGGCATTGAACTATCTAATTAGCTCGTGTATTAGAGGCGCAATTACCACGCTTTTTCAGTTGAAGAGGGACGCGAGTGTAAAATTATATTGAACTATCTAATAAAGCCATGTTCCGAAAATTAGTATATAGATACACAAGGGTGATTAATTATGCTCATATTTACTCTTTCTACTATCTCATCTATAATTATTCCATGCGGTTACAATCTCTGGGAACCTCTTCCTGACCTCTCATCCGGAGGTCGTGGTGCATAGCTGTTTTTCCTTAACATAGTTCATCAGATACGACAAGTTTAATCGAAAATGGAGCATATATTTTATTCCGGCCCTGACTTGACTTACTTGACTTATGTCGGGTGATTTTCCCGAACCACGATGCTTCTCAAACTCTTCCTTTCCATCATAGCTGTCTTGATTTCTTCTACCTGCAACCCTGTGTCACGCTTTAGTATGTCAATGTAGGTTAGGGCTGGTCTACCACGCTTTCTTACTCCATTTGTTGGTATCCAATGTATGAGTTTGGAGACCAGCTCATTGGACCCTCTCAAGCAGTGTCCGGCAAATCTTGCTCTACGTTCTCTGATCTTATCCGAGACTTTGGGCATATCCCCGTACAGGTCCTCATTTGTCACATGCTGTCTCCAGTTGATGTTTAACACGGTTCTTAGCATTCTAGTGTAACATCCGTCCAGATGTTTACTAAGCTTTGGGGTGACGGTCCATGCCTCACATCCATAGACATGATAGAGGAGGACTGATTCTACTGTAGCTATGAACAGTCTTACTTTAAGCTTTCTGGATAGTGATTTGGCCTTCCATAACTGACTAAGTTTGCCACAAGCTCTCCATGCAGCTGCTTTGCGTGTTTTAATGTCCTTATCAGTACTGTTCATCCAGGCTCCAAGGTATTTGAAGTCCTTCACTTTATCAAGGCGCATACCTTCCCTAGTGGTGATTACAGGTACTTGCCTCTGGTTGAAGGACATGTACTTCTACTTTGCAGCGTTCATTTTGAGCCCAACCTTACCCACTGTTAACAACACCTGAGCTTCCTGGGAACGAGAGTGCAAGAAAATCTCGCGGGAAAAACAAGTGGATCAAGTCACTACCGAAGAATTCTTCCGAACGGGAAGACGAAACTGTCTAGTCATGTGAGTAGATATTTGGATTTGTAAACAAAACATTTTTATCATCTTACCCACTGACGTCTCCACTCTGTTAAGTATATAATTGCGCTTGAGACACTTCCTCAGACAACAGTGCAATGTCGTCAGCAAAGTCAAGGTCAGTAACTATGGTTGGTCCCCGGGGTTGGTCCTATTCTTCTGCTGCTTCTTGTTGTTAAGCGGAATCCTATTCTATTACCTTTGTAAAGTGCTCATCAAAAGAAAGTCATACACTATGTTTATGTCCCATAGAGTGACTTCCGATTATTAAGATGCTATTTAAGAATTCTATTTTTTTTAAATTAAAACTTTTTGTCTTTCAAACTGACGTTATTAATATATTAGCTATTATCTTAACAGCCAAAATATCCGATAATCAGTGACGATATTATGCTATTTGGACTTGAAATTCAGAACTTTTTGTGTTTAAAACTGGCGCTATTAATATATTAGCGGCTAATTAGCTATTTTCTGAATAGCCACAATATCCGATGTTGACGATATTATGCTATTTTGGACTTCTTCTTTTGGTTGAAATATTACTTGTTTTGTTTCAAACTGGCGCTATTAAGATATAAGTTAATTAGCTAATTAGCTATTTTGGACTTAGAATTTTGTTTAGTCGGAACTTTTTTTGTTTTAAACTGACGCTCTTAAGATATTAGCGGGTAATTAGCTATTATCATAATAGCCAAAATATCCGATATTATGTTATTTTGGACTTCGATTTGAAATAATTAGAACTTTTAACTGGCGCTATTAAGATATTATAGCGGCTAATTAGATATTATCTTTATAACCAAAATATCCGATATTGACGATTATTATGCTATTTTGGACTTTTATGGATGTCTATCAGGGCACAGCGCATTACGTAGTCAAGAATTGTGACGATGAAAGTGTCACCTTGAAAAACACCAGCAAAGGTTCCGTCTCCCCATCGGGCGATATGACAATAGCTGAAAAGTTGTCATGCATTAATTGTATGGCCTTGGTGTCAGGGTGATAGGCACTGATGATGTCGAACATGCGATCACGGTGTACTAAGTCAAAGGCCTTAGAGAAGTCTATGAACACGGCAGACAGTGGAAGGTTTCTTTCTTTCTAACGTGTATTTAAAGGTGTATGTTCCGATCACTTTTTTGGGGCTATGATTTTTTTTCACATCCAGATATTTTGATATCAGAAGAATCCCCATATTTTTCTCAATATGTCTGTAAAAACTTAGGGGCCAGAAATGTTCCATTTATATATTATAGGCTAAAATGTGGTGAATTACTGCCAAAGGTGGTTAACCACCAACTAGTCTGTGTACTACTCAATGGGCAAATGTATTGGGACATTGTCCTTCAGTTCCTTCTAAAAATAGAATCATTGGAGTTAATGCAACTCAAACTATGGAATGTGACAATTTTGTACAGGAAGTATTTTCCCTGATTTTTTGAAAACGGGACCTGACTATTTTGACTCACCCTGTCTATACAGTTTAGGGAATCAATTGTGTTATTTAAAAGTAACTTCAATATGATGGAGAAGTTTGCACCTCACACAGGAGATGACAGCGAGTTCCAAGCGCAAGCGCGAGTGAGTAGTCAAATCAGTTTTGATTCGTGACGTTGAATACGTTGTCTGAGAAGGAGAGAAGAGTTCAATTGCTGTCCATGGGTTTGAATACGGTTGACATCACATCAAAACAATACGAAATAAATAAATAATAATTGCAATAAGAATGCAATATATTTCGTTTTATATTTATAAATAAAGCAACAAAATATCGATAATACAATAATGAAATAATACAATAATGAAATAAAGATAATAAAGACACAATCAGTTTTGTATTCATAGAAATACAGTATATAACTTTAAAATAATAACTAAATTTTTCCGGAAAAAATTCTGTTTTGTATATGGTAAAACTAACAGATTATACTGGCATTGAATGTTTTTCTTCAAATATGTAAATGAATTCACACGAGCTGGTGGCGAGAGTGCCATAAAATGTACATACAGTTTAGGGAATCAATTGTTTTATTTAAAAGTAACTTAAATATTACAGAGAATTCTGCACCTCACGCAGGAGATGACAGCGAGTTCCAAGCAGACGAGTAGTCACTAGTCAGATCAGTTTTGAGAGAAGAGTTCAATTGCTGTCCATGGGTTTGAATACGGTTGCAAGTTGAGAAAATGCAATTTGCATACGTACATCGCGTACGTCATATAATGCATTTTAAGATATGGATGTATAATTTGGGGAATAGTACTTTAGTAGCTGTAATCTTTGTTGCATCTTGAATTTCATTGATAAGCATCAGTAAGAAATAATATACATAATAGAAAGAGCATGATACGTTGTTTGATTTCTTCATATTGTGTAAAAAACAGAGTATTTAAATTGTAATCTAATCTAATCGTGTTGTCAGGTAACTGATATAATTTTACCTTTGACCAAGGCATTGCTCTGACAGCTGCAGGCCTACTATTGATATTTTAGAGAACAGACTCCTAGCAAGCCTAGCAAGGTAAATCAATCGTCCTTTAATATCTTATAGCGAATTCGATATTCATCTCTTACTGTTTCACCTGAAAACAACCTTGCGTTTTCGCTTAGGACTATCGTTAAATTAGATATGTCGCCTATCAACTCAACATCCAAAACTAAAGGCCTGTATATTTATTAACAGAGTGGTCCAAAAGGGTAACGCTTTTTTAGACGCAGAGTTCTTTAAATTGTTGACACATCATAATATTATATTGACGTATTTTATCACTTTCTACGCGGCTATTAGTATTAGTTTTATCATAAACAAAATAGATTTTTTAGAAACCTTTCCCAACTGTCATGGTCTATTTCAAGGATTACAGAACCAATGCTAGGCATGTTTGTACTCATTTAAATGCATTTCTCATAGTGATTCCAAATATGGTAATGAAATTAAATAATTATGACATTTTTGAAATATTTTGTGAAGATTTGGAATGTCGTGTGCAGATGCCTGCCGCATGGAAAGTGTTAAAACCCTTTGGGCATATGGTGACAATAAAGCACTAATTACAAAAAAGTCACCATTTGAAGGAAAATGGTTAAACGTCTCTTTGCAGGTAAAAATGTAAGCTTCAATTTCAGCGGCATTTTTGCCACATATATGCCTAAAATATTGCAGTTTAAGAATATGTAAAACAGATCTTGTGATGTATCTAACATCTTGAAAAATCTGTATCTCAAAAAGTGTACGATATTTTGGACGTCGTACATACCATGATGCAATTGTTACAAGCAGCCGAGGACCAAACCCTGGCCGCGTACGTGCAAGTGTGAGACTGCACTAATTGAGCCATACGTGGGGTTCAAAAAACGTAACCCCTTCCCCAGTTGAACGTCTGGCGGAGCGTGGTACGAAATTGAACGGGTAGCAGCGTCGGGTTTTGTTGTGTGTAGGAGTACGGAAAGCGATATCGGACCCCCGCCACCACTTGTTAAATGCCGCGGCCGCTTGTTAATTCCCGTCACTACTTGTAATTTGCCGCCAGTTGTTAATGCCGCCAGTTGTTATTCCCGCCAGTTGTTATTCCCGCCAGTTGATAATCCCGCCAGTTGTTAATCCCGCCTGTTGTATGCCGACACCCCTTGCTAATTTTCGCGTATGTTATTTAAATCGCCGACACTTGCAAATTATGCCCGATCCCGCCGCATAATTCCCGCTCCATAAATTAATCAATCCCACCGCGCCCGTTAATGTTAAAGCCGCCGCGGTGTTAATCAATCCCGCCGCGCCCGATAATGTTAAAGCCGCCGCGCTGTTAATCAATCCCGCCGCGCTCGTTGATGTTAAATCCGCCGCGGTGTTAATCAATCCCGCCGCGCCCGTTAATGTTAAAGCCGCCGCGGTGTTAATCAATCCCGCCGCGCCCGTTAATGTTCACGCGCCCGTTATGTTAGCCGCCGCGGTGTTAAACAATCCCGCCGCGGTGTTAATCAATCCCGCCGCGCCCGTTAATGTTCACGCGCCCGTTATGTTAGCCGCCGCGGTGTTAAACAATCCCGCCGCGCCCGTTAATGTTAAAGCCGCCGCGGTGTTAATCAATCCCGCCGCGCCCGTTAATGTTCACGCGCCCGTTAATGTTAGCCGCCGCGGTGTTAAACAATCCCGCCGCGCCCGTTAATGTTAAAGCCGCCGCGGTGTTAATAAATAATTTAGCAATTTGGGAATTTGTTACTCAAAATTATTTTTGTTAGCTTTGTTTAACTTTTTTGGGTCAACAGAGTGAGTTTTTGTGATTTTCTCAAAAACTCAACATTTTGGGTCAATATTGACGTAAAATTTGGTTTCTCTGATCCATTTCCTTTCTAAAAAGTATACTTTTATATGCATTTGATTAATAGTTCAATAGTTACAGCAAAGCCGCCTGTTAAAGTTTTAACTTTAACCAGTAACTGTCACTGCTTTAACAGGCGGGGTTGAATAAGAAGCGGTGGCTACGCGGCTTGCGATATCGGACCTCCGCCAACCTACTTAATTTACGTGTATTGTCAATGGGGACATTTATAACAAGCGGCTCTATTACCACAAAGCCGCTTCATAATCCCGCTTCATAATCAAACCCGCCAACCTACTTAATTTACGTGTATTGTCAATGGGGACATTTATAACAAGCGGCCACAAAGCCGCTTCATCCGTAGGGTACAGTTAAAATAAACTGCATAGGTACGTGTAATTCTCAAAGCCTACAAACATGGCGGCCTCCACTTACTTATGTCTAGAAAGACCTTAATGGCAAAATTTTGCAATAACATGCCATAGGGTGGCTTCGCCCCCCCCCCCCCCCCCCCCACCACCCCAACCAGTATTCGACTGGTTTGTTATCTTATATTAATATTGTGCTGTAACCGCCCATGTCAATAGCGCAGCCATCCACCCCGCCGGCACATGAATAGTTTTTTTATTGAAAATATACATTACATAAATCAATTATTACAACATTACGATCGATCACAAGGTTTTCCATGTAATTTACCAGTGAAGACACCAAACGCAAAATGTCACCGGTTTATTAAATAAAGTTAGGCAATGTACAGTTTATTAGTATAGCATTTCATTAACATATGATCATCCGTAAAGTTAGGTAATTTTTCAACATATATCACACAAATGACTAATTGTGGCACACTTTGAAAGTGATGATATTGTTTAAAAAGTTGGGCAAAACTATCCGCTCGTGCTAATTTTTTTATTAGAACATAAATTACATAGCATCATTTTTTACAAAATTACGATCGATCTCAAGGTTTACCACGTAATCTATATACTAGGGAAGGACACCAAGCGGAAAATGAGATTCTGTTTATTAAATAAAGTTAGGCAATGTACAGTATATTGTATTAGTATAGCATTCCATGAACATTATAGTAATGTGATCATCCGTAAAGTTAGGCAATTTCTCAAGCTATTTACGCAAATGACTAAGGGGCCATATCCAAACTCCAGTGATTTTAAAGCATTTTTCTACCGATTTTACCCCGGTATTCCAACGGTATTTCGTTCTATCCCCGTTATTCCAACGGTATTTCGTTCTATTTTGTTGGAATACCGGGGTAAAATCGGTAGAAAAATGCTTTAAAATCACTGGAGTTTGGATATGGCCCCTTAATGTGGCATACTTTGCCACATTAGGCAAAGTTAGGCAAAGCTATCCCCTCGTCGTACGCTGGATTTTCCTTCCCGGTTTCCTTACGTTATATGCAATAGTCACTGTTTGTATTTCCCTTCAAAAACCTGTATAGTTTAAAGGTAAAGGACCCAATTGATTCATGTGTTTTAATTGGTTTACCCAAACAAATGTTACATATTTTCTCAACATATTCACTCAAATATTACTCATTGTGGCATAATCTGAAAGTGAAATATGATATTCTTAAAAAGTTAGGCAAAACTCTCTTCTGGTACGCTCGATGTTCCATCAGGGAGGCGGGAGGTGTCAGGGAGGTGGACACCTCCCTGGTTTCATACTGTGTTAGAATGGTCATTGTTTGATCTCTTCAAAATACCCGTATAAACATGATAAAGGAAATGGTCCCAATTGATTCATGCGTTTTAATTTGTTTACCCAAACAAATATTGCATATTTTCTCAACACGTCGAACACGACTCATTGTGGCAAAGTGTGAAAGAGTAATACGGTATTTAAAAAAAGTTAGGCAAAACTATCTGCTCGTTCGCTTGAGGATTTACATACCTTGCAATGGTCATTGTTTGTATTTCTCATTCTAGTGTGAAAATAATCAGTTACAGTTTTAGTTGTAGCTGTAGAGTAGTTGAAAATAAATTACGTTGACCGTGGTTTCGTTTTTTTAACTGTTTTTCATGTAGCCTATAGATATAGGTAACGTCCCCACATAATATTTAGAATATTTGGTGTGTTTTGAGACCCATTGAAATGTTGAAACCTGTTGAAAAATTGAGCGCGAATCGAGCAAGAAAAAAAAAGTTTAAAAGTTTTTAAACAAAAATGGTCCAGAAAAAACGTTCCTGAAGCCCTCTTGTTAAGCTTAAATAATGAAACATCGAAACTAATACGTGCAAATCGCGCAAAAATTGGCATTTTTAACATTATAAGGTCTAATATATCGTTTTTAACGTCCCTCACATTAAAATTATGGGAACGTGACCCCGTACCCCCACCCCTCATTTGCGCCGCATATATCCCTCCCTACCCTTCCTCCTCCCCTACCTTCTTCTCTTCCTCCTTCTCCTCATCCTCTTTCTTCTCTCTTCCTCCTTCTTCTCCTCGTCTTCCTTTTTTTTGAGGGGGGGGGGGGCGTGGCCTGCTGCCCCCTGGATACGCCACTGACTTTGGGCTAGTACTAAGGGTTATGTAGTAGACCTACTCTTCTATTCTCGAGTTTACTGATAGTGATATGATGTTGTATTTCAGACTTTTTGAAGTCATGTCTCGCGGCAAGGCAATACCGGTTAGCAATATAAAAAATGGCACAAACCAAGATACGACTAAGAATTTACAGTTTAATACAAGACTATATACATGTGTGCAATAATGCAAGACATGTCCCGCGATATTAACACGATTGACATGTCCCGCGATGAAATATCACCACGATTCCACGAAAAGACACCGTCGTAATATAACACGTCATCTAGGCAGTTTTTATCCTGAGTCTGTGTCTTCTGGCAAATGTGTGCTTCCTGAAGCCGTCGGGCCAGTGCAGTGGCTCGTATCTTCTACCACGGTACACTGTTACCGTTCCACATTTGCAAGACAAGTCTTCAAACACTCGCCAAAACCGGTCATTTTAACCGTACCCAGCGCGTCAAGCCCCAAACCCAACTCATTCGCAGCAGGTCGCCGCACATAAAATCACACCTATCAGATTATGAAACAGAGATATGATGCTATCGAAATAGAGCTGTCGTCTGCTAACCTTTATAGATTTATGAAAGTTTAAAAAGGTAGTTCAAATAATGTTGTTTAATATTAAGAATTTGTTTAACCTGTATTATTTATTTTATTTTTATTTTTATTTTTATTTTTTATTCATGGTATACAAATGCCAGCAACACAGCAAGTTACATATCATACATATCATACATTTCGGTTCAGCATCTACAATGGGGCTTGGTCTATACAGCTTGCCCACACTCAAACTGGGGATGGGAAGCACAGTGGCGATGCCATATTTATGCTTATTTATTGTAGAGGTGCAGGTAAAATGAATGAAGGAATACATCTGACCTAAGAGGAGAAAAATTGAGCGGATGCAATACCGGGATGCAATGTTTCATTTTATTTAATTGTAAAACTAGCTTTTAATTTAGTCTAGTGTTTACGCCCCCCCCCCCCCCCCCCCCCCCCACCCCCACCCACCCACTCCCACTGACGGAAGTTTAATGGGGACATAGAACGACCCATACACTTTACACAGTGAGAAATACAGGGCATTTTTTTCTAAAGCTTACCCAGTTCCACTGTTAGGGACGCACCATTAGATACTCAGGGGGGGGCATGGAAGTTTTTAAAAAAAAAAAAACTTTGCCCACTTTCCAGGAAAAAAAAAAAAACTTTGCCCACCAACCAGGAAAAAAAAAAAAAGATGACCCACTGCCGAGTAAAAAAAAAAATTATGACACCCAACTTAATGTACAAAAAAACAGTTAAAACCTAAAAAAAAAAACTTCTCCGCCTTCGGCGGAAAAAAAAAAAAATTTGCCGCCAAAGGCGGCAAAAAAAAAAATGTCGCCTACTTCGGTGACGAAAAAAAAAATTCCGCCCGACCCCAACTTCCATGCCCCCCCCTGAAAATCAAATGGTGCGTCCCTTACAAACCATGTTACCTCAGATCAGCCTCTTATAAAACTCAACCCTGCAATAGCTCGCGACTTATATAACCCACTGCATGCAATCATTTGTAGTAAAATCAAACAAAGATTCAATAAAGTGCCTAGAGGGTATTATTGACTAATAAGTAGATTTTAAAACCTTCTTTTCAAAACGTTCAAATGTTCACAACTACCCAACAAGACATGGCAATGATTTTAACATGTCTCCGACCGCGCTATTCGAACCAATGGTCGAAATCTCTGGAATTTTATACTTCCCACTAATAGGAAACAATACAAATCTTTAAAGCACTTCCGAACCCAGTTAGTTAAAGCAAAACCTTGTCCAAAATTATTACGAGTAATCTCTTGCATGTCTTGTATATGACGTTGTCATGGTTGTGGGACACTGTTATAACAAGGTATTTACAAAAAACTGGTCAACATCCTATTAAAAATGAAATTGACAGACGACACAAAGGAAATATGAAAAAGAAGATTTAGACAGTGTATGATGTATTTAACAAAAACTCTTTGTTTTAATGCTGGGCCCACTTTTCTCTCTGAAACCCTCCATCGTCTGACTCATTTATTCTATCCCATGAGGCCCCACCTGTGTATCTCAACATTTGATGAGGTCGGATTGAAAATTAACCCGACTAAAAAAACTAAGAATGTTTTACGGTTATGAATATTAAATAAACAAGTTTGGGGGATAGAAATAAAAACTGGTAAAAGTTGGAGAAAAAATGGAGAGCGGATTGGCCCTACAGGTAAATAAGATTAAGAGTAAGCACATTTTGTTAAATTAAAACAGGAACATCAAAACTTCAAATAATAAGTAACATTTTTTGAAAAAGGAATAAAAATATAAGTTATGTTACATTTTATAAACATCGCCAGTTTCGGAAAATATAGCAGCTTCCAAGATATATCCAACCATCCCATAGTAATCGCGACTTCCTACCACGTTGTTATCCCATATACTAATCACCCTTGGACCCCGTGGTAGTTACATTTATAGGGACATTTAAGTGGAGATGAACATTAAAAATTGTCATTATGGTTGTTTAAACACATCAAAACTTGATTAAAACAATATCATCGTTATTTATTTAAAAACGCCCTATATGCAAATATGGTCGCGTAATGTATCACGCGTAATGTATCACGCGTACTGCAGTAGCCTCGGTTCGAGGCTTCTGGGCCCTGGGATACTTTTTTTCTCTCTCCCCCTCTCTCTCTCTCTCTCTCCCCCTCTCTCTCTCTCCCCCTCTCTCCCCCTCTCCCCCCTCTCCTCTCTCTCTCTCTCTGTTTTCAATTTTTCTGTGAGCTTGGTTGATTTGTATTCAGTGTGTCCTGTCCCCCTACCTCTGTTATGGTCAGATTCAAATGTCTAGTAAAATAGTGCAAGTAAGTTGCTGATCCCCTGTATATCTATGATACTACTTTCAACAGTAACAGGTACCCGGCCTACTAAATGCTCACAATCTCTATTGCTTGCCTCCCACTGTGCTTCAATTTTTCTGTGAGCTTAGTTGATTTGTATTCAGTGTGTCCTGTCCCCCTACCTCTGTTATGGTCAGATTCAAATGTCTAGTAAAATAGTGCAAGTAAGTTGCTGATCCCCTGTACATCTATGACACTACTCTCAACAGTAACAGGTAGGCCAGTAGGCCTACCCGGTCTACTAAATGCTTACAATCTCTATTGCTTGCCTCCCACTGTGCTCACGTCCGGAGTTTTTGCCGCTCGGGCGGGTAGAAACTCAGGATGTGAGCATTTAGTAGACCGGGTATCGTTACTGTTGAGAGTAGTGTCATAAATATACAGGGGATCAGCAACTTACTTCAACTATTTTTAAACCTGTGCCAACCAAGACCATTTGAATCTGATCACAACAGAGGTAGGGGGACAGGACACACTAATAAAAACCAACCAAGCTCACAGAAAACAGAAAAATTGAAAACAGAGAGAGAGAGAGAGAGAAAAAAAATAAAAAAATAAATAAAGTATCCCAGGGCCCAGTAGCCTCGGACCGAGGCTAGTACTGCAGGGGGATACTGTCGGACGTAAAATGCTCGTCCCGGCTGTACGAGCATTTTTGAATCGACATTTTCTTGTACAAAGATGGCTATTTTTTAAAATCCTTATAGGTGTCTGTAAGCAAGGGCGGAAATCCCGGGGGATGGGGTGGGGGGATATATCCCCCCTCCATTTCAAATTTGGGTCAAAAAAGTGAATTTTGTGATTTTCTCTAAAAATCTACTTTTTTGGTCAAAATTGACGCCAAATTTGGATTTTCTGATCCATTTCCTTTCCAAAAATGTATACTTTTATATACATTTGAATAATAGTTCAATAATTACAGCACTTGGTTTGTGTAGCATTTTATGATAGTTTTATATTTTGAAAATACATTTGAAGTAATAATCGCAACACTGTACATTATTAAACTTGACTTTTTCATTCATTAAAGTGCGAAATTGTCAAAATACGGGCCAAACGGGAAAAATCGGTCATGTGCGCGCTTGACCGTTGCAATTTCGGACAATTGCAAATTTTTTATTTAGTTTAGGCCCTACAAACAAAACATAACATCCATTGATATCAAAACAATCCTGTTAAGCATAATGACTCAGAAATTCAGTTCCACGGGCGTGGGTAGAGGTGGGGGGAATAGGGGATACCGGGGCAAAACGCACCAGAAATCAAAATATCGACATTGTTTTGACCTGTTAGGTCTTAGGCCTACTGACATATTTCGTGAGAGTTTTGATCAATACAACGTTGTGGAGTGGTCAGGCAAATGTAGGCAATCTTATGAGACAAATAGTTTTGAAAATAATACTTATCATATCTAAAATGTATATACATGTAGGACTACACGACAATTGAATTGAAAATAATGAATATTAACCAATAATGTGTGGCTTCGTGCATTTACATGAACATGAACTTCATTTCCCCAGTATATTGGTGACAATTATTGCAAGTATATCATGACCAAATGAATGAACATGCTTTGCTATGTTATAGTAAGAGTGGTGTATCAAAAACGATAAAGCATGCATCCTTTTTAATAACATTCAATAAGATCAAGAAACACGAGCCTTCGTTGTAAAAGTGAAAATTGATATCTGGAAATCCCAAAATATGACAAAAATTAAGGGTTTTTATGAATTTCAAGTGGGTATGTAGCTTCTTGTACATGTCGTATTAACCAAACGGAATATCCAAATCGAGTACAAATTGACCATTTAATTTGAAATTTTCTGCTCTTTAATATGAAATAATGATTTCTGAAATTGGATGAAAATGGGTCTCTTTAAGGGTGCACACCACTATTACAGTCCAACGCCCAGCTTCCGTCGATCGCGATCACGAATATAGTTCCTAAATAACGGAAAGAATGGTTAATATTGACATGATATGTCATTCAAAATTATTGAATTTGGTCTATATTTGTTCACTGAAGTGTATCTGATATAATTCGAATGAAAAGAGTATACATCTACTGTTTTATTTGAAAATATTGGCGGAGGGATACACATTGGTCACAACGGGCTACAAGTTGTAATTTCGTGTTAAAATCCTAAGTCCGTATAATGGGGGAAATATATAAAAATGTATAAAACGGTCACCCCCATCTGAGATTTTTACCCAGGTAAGATATATGTGTGTTAATAAATATTCCAAGATTTCATTAAATGAGACGCAAGGTAACTCGAGATATTGCCGTTTTTCAGAGGCATCTTTCCCATAGAAACACACGTTAGCGCGTAATAGTGGTAGGCCTATGCACCCTTTTTCATGAACATTTTAGTTCAAAAACTCAAAATTTTGCACGCTCCGCGCGCATGTTTTCTAGAGGTTTTTATATAATGACCCTTAAACCACACCAAATACTCTAAATATTATGCGGGACGTTAAAAACGTCATACTGTACCTTGTTAGTGTTAAAATCACAATTTTTCACAAATTCCCCCCCCCCCCAACCCCAACCCCCACCATCAAAACAGTTCTGGATACGCCATTGGTCCCGGCCAGCGCTTTGCGCAGGCATGGATAGTGAAATAATTATAACCCGGGAGCACTGCAACACTTTTAAGTTTTCAAAACAGAATTTTTGCTATTTTAGGTTGCTAATGATTTTTGAAGACTTTATAACCCCTAGTATCACCCTTCTGCTGGATACCTATCAAAATATTCGCACAGCTCATTTTACAGGGGGTCAAAGTTTGGTTTTGTACAGGGAAGTATAGGGAGAGCTAAACTTGTTTAAAACCTGGGGTGCATTTCTTTGTTGAAAGGTGTATCATGATACATTTGGTATTAAATGATAGCTATATATCAGTATTATTTTTTCACATGTTTAAACCAGCATGTTTTATAGCCTATATGATGTAATAAATCAATTGAAATAATTAATTGTAGGGCGCCCTCACTTGACCTGTCACAAAATATATTAAATGTATGGAATGCCATTAGTGTAGTAACTCAATTATCGGTGTTTATCACCTATAAACTATGTGTTCTCTTTGATAAATATGTATTATGACAAGTAAACATGGCTTATTGAGAAATAAAAAAGTTGAATCAATGTTTTTCGACCAATAGAGATGGTTTATCACATGTAAAAAATGTGCCTTGACTAGATACATGAATGGCTTGCCATATTCAAGCATGTTGTATGGATAATAAATAGTCCATCTCAGATCAGAGTCCAAAAGTAAAATGCTGTTATAAATGGGCATTGCAAAAGTTATTTTGTATGCTTAATATTATTTTGAATACCAATAGTTTATAAAATATGCCAACTTTGCTTCATTGGGGGTGCCACTCCTCATCATGCTCATGACAAGGGGTCCCATTTAGTCATGGTTAATTAAGACTGTCCAATATCAACTTATTTTTTAATTGTGTTTTCATTACATGTTTTTACACATATTAAGAGTCATTTTCTTATTTAATAAATTGAATACCAATAGTTGATATGATCTGCCAAATGTACTTCTTCGGGGGGGGGGGGGGGGGGGGGGGGACCACTACAAAGCGGGGTCTATTCAATAACGGGTTAAATGATTGGTGTTTTCATACATTGGTGTTTTCATACATGATTTGTATTCACACATATATATGAGAGTCAGTATTTCCCACCGAATGCCATAGAACATAAAATGTGCCAAATATGATTCCTCAGGGGTGCCACTCCTCCTGAGAGGGGTTATTTTTACTGGGTTTCAGTGCCCCCCCCCCCCCAAAAGGGTACATTTTAAATTTTTAAATTTTTTCGTTACATGTGTTAACACATATCGAACGTCACTTCTACATTAAATACAACTTTGAAGGCTAATAGTATAAATATTATCTGCCAAATGTACTTCCCGGGGGTACCACTTTCGAGCGGGGTCTATTCAATAACGTGTTTTCATACATTGGTATTTTCATACATGATTTCAGACATATTCACACATAAATGATAGTCATATGCTATTCTGAATGACATAAGAACATAAAATGTGCCAAATGTGCTTCCTCAGGGGGTGTCACTCCTCCTAGATGGGTTATATTTACTTACTCTTAAGCTCGAGACAGTTCAATTTCAATTTATTTGTTTTTTATTTCATTTTTATTTTTTCCTTTTTTTCACAAATATCAAGAATTATACGAATTTGAATGCCAATAGTTGACATTAATCTGCCAATTGTTCAATTGCAATAGTTGACATTAATCTGCCAATTGTTCAATTGAAATGACCTTTGTATATAATTATCCTGAATGCCATTGCCGTTAGTACATAAAATGTTCAATTTTTTCTCCTGGAGGGTGCCACTCTCAAGAGCAGTCCTAAGGGACCGTTCATTATTTTGCCTGCCGGATTCGAACGATAAAAATCCAACAGCTTTTGGGGCTTCACCCCCTTGACCCCCACAAAAATGAAATTTATTTAATTATAAAAGTTTATTCAAATTATGTGATGTATATAAACCTTCAAATATTCATTTAACATGGGGATTCTTTTACCTCAAAATGTGTATGCGAATATGCAAAAAAACTGCGTTCTTTCTAAGGACTGTTTTTAACAAATAAATTTAAAACGATTTATCTTACATGAAAAAGGTTGTTTAAAATATGAGTTCCTTGTTTGATTTCTTTTCATTCATTTGAATCCCATATTGACATACTTTCTACGAGGTTCTGATTGGGGGTCTGTGTGAAACTTTTGGGGGGTATCCCGGAAAATGGTAAAACTACTTATTATGGGCTACCAAGTTGCATGAGTGCAACCAAAAATAGCATGAAGTATAACAAAAAGTGTCCCGGTGCTCCCGGGTTAATAATAAACATAGCAGCAAGGATCACTCATATCAGGCCCGTAAGACACTTTTTTCAAAAGGGGGGGGGGGGGGGGGGGGGCGTTTTCAACAATAACAAAAATGTGATTCTAATATGAGCGCGTAGAGCGCAAAAAATTTCGAATTTGCACCTATTTTTTGCACGATCGAGGTACATTTTGGCCCGGGGGGGGGGGGGGGGGGGGGCGGGGGCAGTCAAACATAATGGTGTACACATGCGTGACCAAAAAACGCGTAAAAAGGGGGTATTTTTCAGTGTTGGACGCGTCACGCGCGTGACGCGTTAAGGGTATCAAAAACGCTGATTTTCAAGAAAAAGGGTGGGTTAGGGTTAGGGTTAGGGTTAGGGTTAGGGTTAGGGTTAGGGTTAGGGTTAGGGTTAGGGTTAGAGTTAGGGTTAGGGTTAGGGTTAGGGTTAGGGTTAGGGTTAGGGTTAGGGTTAGGGTTAGGGTTAGGGTTAGGGTTAGGGTTAGGGTTAGGGTTAGGGTTAGGTGGAGAGAGCCCACAGGCAGGGCGGAAAATGCTACAGGCCACGGACGATAGGGGGTGGGTCACCGGGCCGTGATGTCGGGTTGGTTAAAAGTGTAGAGTGTAGAATCAAGGGTATGCCACTCAGCTTGCATCGGAACTTTTAAATTAAATTTTGGTCGGCATAGAATGGTGGCGCTAAAGCGATAAGGCGTGATTGTAGCAGACGACGCGACGCTGGCCACTCGTCTCTCAGACGACCCAATCTTGACAACGGACGTGCACCATTTTGAATTATTTTAAACAGTCATCGCCCGGTTAAGAAAATTCTTCTATTTACGATGAATTTGACAAAAATGATGAGATTAACATTCGCGATTACGTATTATTCACTACGAATTCAAAATTTAGGTTTGGCGTGGCCACCGTCGTCTGTGTAAATCTACAGCGTCCTCAAACCTATGCCGACCAAAATGACGTTAAACCTGGTTAAACATTGTTAAACGCGTTAAACGCAAGATCTTTATTAAGCTACAATTTAAAACCATGTTTAATGAATTTCTATATATAAATGTCACTCTATTTATGCCCACTGAAATATTATTAACAATTATTATTATTATTAAAAGGCTTTTTACCGCTTTTTCCGTAGATCAAAGCGCTTTACAAATATGTGTATTATAATAAATACAGGCATAAAAATATCATTAATAAAAATACACAGTAAATTGACATCAAGAATAATTTATATGCGGGTTTATATGACGCATTACACTTAGGGGTCGTCCAAAATTATCGCCATTTTCACTTACGTACAGAGCGTACGTAACTTTTTACCCCCCTCCCCCCCTCGAGTTACGTACGCAATAAATGGCGAAATTTTATTTTATTTTGTACTTTAAAAAAAAAATCCCGCCTCTCAAGATCGCCATTTAAGTTAAGTACGGTTGGGGTATATTTTGACCCCCTCCCCCCTCTTACGTACGCTTTGTACGTAACTGAAAATGGCGAAAAATATGGACGACCCCTTACGGGTCACTTTGTTTTCAGGTTCTTTCATGATTTGAACCATTTTCTGTCAAGAATATATTGAAATTTACACATAGAAAATCATTGAATGTGGTATTAAACTCGAGCTATTTTAATAAACTATATCGGAAAAAAATCGTGAAATATGTGGGGAGTATGGATAGGTTTTATACAATTGGGCATACCCTCTATCGTCATTTTACAAGTTGAGTTTTTGCATGACTTCAATCTTACTCCGTGATTTTAGGACTAAGATTTCTTAACAGTGGGTAGCTAATATTGATTGGGATTGTTATATTATTAAAACTGGATATTTTCAGCTTTAATTTGATACCAATCTCGGCTGCTAATCAAATTAGATACCGAGATATCACTATTTCAATCACGCTATTTATAACTTAAGTATTGCGCAAGAAGAGTTGCCAGTTTTCAATCCGGGACATTTAGAGGATTGCTACCTTACATATAAGAATTTTCTCATTTAAAGCCAATTTCCAGAAAAAGTAAGCTGGTGATCCCATTGTCTTTATTTCATTATTTGAAAGAATGTATAAAGAAAGGCGCAGTACATAGGCCTATTGAAAAAACCAAAAAAGTTATCAGGCAGATTTTCTGAATCTTCCACATTTCCCATAGAAACATGCAGTATTTTTAAGAAAAAAAAAACAATTTTTAAAACAGGTGTAGCTCAAAAACTAAGCAAATAACCCCTATCTTTTAATTTTACATTCGTGGTCAGCACCGTTGAGAATACCAAATATCAAAATTTCAAGAAAATGTCACGGTTAACATGGTTAATTAAGTGTCCCTACTTAGCAAAGCGGGCAAAAAAATATCAGTTCATGATATGAAAAAGATTGGCATTTCTAACACATAAATGTTCCAGTATGACATTTTGAACGCCCCACATAATATTTAGAATAGTTCGGTGTAGTATAATGGAGAAACCAATACAAGAAGCGTGCAAAAATAGGCATTTTTAACTCTTAAATGTTTCAGAATGACGTTTTGAACGTCATCCAAAATGTTGATAACATTTGGTATGGTTTGAGACCCAAAAATTGCCCTAAGGCCATCTGGTTATAAATAATGATACATTAAACTACCACGCGCGAAGCAAAAATTGGTATTTTTAACGTTTTCCACGCGCATGGCGATATCTCCAAAACGGAATTTCAGAATTCTAAAATTCTAAAATTTTGCATTTATACTTAAAATTTAACACTGAAAACAATGGTATATTAAAGATGTATATGCTGATATGATTTTGAACAAACATGTGTTCTTAAGGGCGCACACAACTTATTCAGTCTGGAAATCCACTTCCGGCAATAAGTTGTAGTTGTATAGGCCTACAGCAATAGTTCCAAACAAGCACAAAATTGTGCCAGATCGACACATTAGGGACGCACCATTTGATTTTCAGGGGGGGGGGGGGGGGGGGCATGGAAGTTGGGGTCGGGCGAATTTATTTTTCGCCACCGAAGTAGGCGGAATTTTTTTAAAGCAAAATCGGCAAAAGTTTTTTTTTAAGGTTTTAATGGTTTTCTTTACATTGCCTTATGCATGGGTGAGTCATCTTTCTTTTTTTTAACTCAGCAGTGGGTCATTTTTTTCCCTGGTTGGTGGGCAAAGTTGTTTTTTTCCCGGATAGTGGGTAAAGTTTTTTTTTTTACATTCCATGCCCCCCCCCCGCCCCCTTGAGTATCTAATGGTGCGTCCCTTAGCTGGTGATGGCCAAATTTGTGAGTAAGGCATGGGAATCTAGCAATTTAGAAATGGGTGTTTCCATAAATAAGTAGGCCAATATGTGACATACACAAATTATGTTTAAATATTCAAAATGTGTCTATATTAACTGAATAACCACTTTCATAATATGTGCCATTATTCTATTTCATGAAAATGGATCAGAACAGGTCATTGAAGCGTACAGAGATACATTTTAATCATTACTACACTGCAAAAACTCCGGTGTTAAACTGCAACACTGAGCCGGTGTTACGCTCCTGGTGTTAATGTGGGTGTTAGGTCAACACCATAGGAATAACTGATGTAACACTTCTCATGGTGTTAAATTTCTTGTGTTAAACTTGGTGTAAGAATAACTCCCATGGGTGTCACTATTCCACACATGCGCACGGGGGTGGGTTATATTGGTTTTTTAACACTTTGGATTGTATATTTATACATTTGATCTAGTGATTCGATCTGCAACATGCACCATTCCATAATTAAATGGCAAGAAAGAACATTAATTTACCGAAGTCTACATGTAGAAGATGCTAAGCATACAGCCGACCATTGCACTGCCGGTCGGTGATGATGCGCTCCTGCCATGTCAAGCAGAGCTTCATGGGTTTTTCAGGACGCTTAGTCAGTATGTAAGGCATCATCGTTGGGCTCATTTTTATAGTCCCCGCGTGCTATGCAGACCAGGGAGGGTCAGTTTGGATTGCTGTCCAGCCATTCTGCCAGGTTTGTAATACGGGGCCATAAGGGGAGGCCGGTGGTGTTTCTCCTGTCCCTTGAAGGTTTTTACTTTGACCTGGGCTTGCCTTGGTCATTGGTTTCCCTTCTTGGGCCGAACAAAAAAAAAAGAAAAAAAAAAAAAAAGAACATTAATTCACAAAAACGTTCAAGTTTTAATAAATTTGAACTGTTGAACAGTGAAATATGTTATTTGCAAGTATTTTATTGTTAAAGTACTTTAACTTATCTAACATTAATATTTTAACACCAGAAGGTGTAAAAAATAATATTTTAACACCAGAAGGTGTAAAGTTTTTAATGTTTTAACACCAGAAGGTGTAAAATTGTTGCAAAATTGTTGCAAAATTTTGTTGCAAACACAACATTCCTTGATTAGGCAGTGTCACCTGCAGTAAAGGAAGTTTATTTCAACAACGATAGTCCAAGCATGGAAACCCATGCCAATTTGCCACAACCTCTATCCATGTTAGAGGTGAACATGGATATATTTGCAGATTTGCATGCAACAACAAAAAAAAAATCATTTTTTCTATCGCAGATGTTAAAAAATATTTTGCCTGTGATGTCATAGATTTTATGAAGCAGGATATTAACAAAAATGTGTCACGGTCAAGTAGACCTGAATGAACATTTTCGTAATTCACTCAACTTTAATAGCCAAATAAAAAAACAAGTTTGTCTCAGAGGAAACTGGAAAAATAAAAACCTATGCGAAATGCGGTGGGGTTTTTTTTCCTGGAAAAAAAGCTATGCGAAATGTAGTACAAATATTCCTTTTTTCTTCATTTTATACAGGCCACTTTTTTTTGTGACCATGAATGACCTAAAAAAAATCAAAACTTTTTGGCCCCAATTTGACTTTAAAAAAGTCTCACAAACAAAAAAAACCTTTTTTTAAAAGTGATGACTTGAAATGCCAATTGAAAAACTTCTGCGTTTGGCTTTCTGAGACAAACCTGGGTTTTTTTGTGCCTTTTATGCATGAGTATTTAAAGTTTAAAGTGGACTACAATCACAAGTTGAAAGAAATCAACTGTGAGTGCATTGGTTGTTTAGTCTGTTTTCATCATTGGTACTCTGGAGTTAAATAAGTATTGAACTAGTTATGATTAGTCATTATCAGTCAATAATTGTATTCATCTGATCTTCCTGTGTATACAAAATGAAAAACTTTATAAAGGTAACAATCGCCACTGCACATAATCAAATGAGCTTGAAGTTTTGATAGAAATGTGAATAGTAATCAATGATGCTTGTTTTTAAATGCCCATGAAGTTGGCAAGATATCAAAGGCTGGAGATTTTAGATTTGTCCTGTTTGACCACAAATAAAACAAAAAGTTTGCTGACACAGGATTTTTTTTTTAAATTTAATTTTTGGACACAAGAGTGTAAAGTTGTGTTTGCTTGTCATTGGAATATGCCATTACAAATGAGCCAATATTGAACCACTTGTAAAATTTAATTCAGTCAAAATGTTGCATTGTTGTAATTATTGTTGCAAATTACAGTGGCGTAGCTAGGTTATTCATATTGGGGGGCGAGAAATGAAAATGACAAGATGAGAAGAAGACAAGATGTGTGATCCAAGAAATGCGCGCGTAGCGCGCGAAAATTTTTGACTTTTGAAAATGCAAAACCATATGACCCCCCCTTCCGATAATCTAAAATCATATGACCCCCCCCCTTTTTGCTTGACCAAAACCATGTGACCCCCCTCTATTCTCCCGGCCCCCCCCCCCTCCGGTGGAAATAATGAGCGGTCCTAAGTAGACTCTGTCCTAACTTCGACTTGAGCAATGCAAATTATCATTATGATTACAATAAGCATGATAAGCACAACTGTCGTTATTTGCCTGATACCAGAATATATGTGTACACCTAGGGGCCAGGCCCGTAAGAAGGGGGGGCGATGGTGGCGATCGCCCCCCCTTTGAAAATCTTCCCCGGAAAATTTGTACACAGATGAAAAAAATTCGCGCGGTACGCGCGCATTTGTCTTCCCAAAATGCAATATTCTTTGCTACAAGCTTGTTTAGAGCCAAAATGTACCTCGATCGTGCAAAAAATAGGTGCAAATTCCAAAATTTTCGCGCGCTACGCGCGCATATTTGACTCACAAAAATCTTCCCGTGCATTTTTTTTTTGAAAACGCCCCCCCCCATTGAAAAAAGTGTCTTACGGCCCTGGGGGCACAATCGATATCTCACGTAATGGTATATGTCGATGTCGGACATACAGGCTGTAGGCCTATCATGCCTATAGGGCCTTACTGAACATTTGACCATGTTTTGTTAGCATTATTCAACAAAAACAAGATGGCTTCGGGAAAGTGTTCCATGACCATTTTAGCTTAAACATTGAAAATCTGTTTGCGCTTAGCGCGCATTCTTTCTACAGGTATCAACATTAATGGTCTCGAACCAAACCAAATATTATATGGGTGACGTTAAAAACGTTATACTGGACCCTTTAAGTGTTAGAAATGCAAAATGTTGCGCGCTTCTCGCGTATTAGTTTCAATGTTTCATTATTTAAGCTTCATTTATAGTATCAGAAGGCTTCCAAACATTTTTCAATGACCATTTTAGTTTCAAAACTGAAAATTTTGCGCGCTCTGCGTGCATATTTTCTACAGATTTTAACATTATAATGGCCCTCAAACCATACGACTTCAGGATTTGATAAGTGTAACTATGCAATATCAAACCGTCATACTTGACTATTTAAGTGTTAGAAATGCCAATTTTTGTGCGCTTCAAGAAAGCTTCAGGACAGTTTTCCATGACCATTTTAGTTGCATGCTTTGCGCGCGTTGTATTAGTTTCAACGATTCAATATTTAAGATAAACACTGAGATGGCTTGAGGTTGTGTGCCCCTCCCCATATCAAAACAGTCCTGGATACGCGTCCAGTACGGTCAAAAAAATTCGCACGGTCAAAAATAACGCACAGTAGGCCTACATGTACTATATGTACAATTTTGCCTTATATTTGACTATTTGAGCTGAATATGCCCACACATAACCTGTAGGGGCCTACCCCGCACGCAATCTCGATCTTTTATCATTTTTTCCCCTATTTCCCTTTTTTTCCCCCTTATTAATTTATTTAGAGGGGGGGGGGGGGGGGGGGGGGCGGGGGCACAACTGGCTCGATGGACGCTGGGTTGGAACAGTAGTTTCATGATTGAGGAAACAAAGGATAGTGTTGACATAACGGTGAATGAGTATCCTGTTATAATATTTAAGTATTTTGGCCTACTATCTTTTCAGCTTCTTAATAACCGCCTTGCTATGCACACAATCACACAGATTTACTGATGGTAAACAAAATAAAACTTCGCTATTTCGCAAATGCCTTTTTTGTTTGTTTTTTGGGCACTTTTTGGAGCAATATCGACCCGATTACTAGCGACGAATATTGTGAACCTAAAAGAGGAGCTGGAGGCCTCATTAAATTCTTTTTATTTCATGGTTGTGAGGGGTTGGTCACCAAAGAAGAAGAAAGAAAATAATTTGAAGCAGACCCGAGGAAGCGGGAGGGGATGCTAAACATGTGTTTATTTTATATTTATTTTGCCTAAGCCCAGACATCCCAGGTAATTCCTATCTAAACACACCATCTCATGATGTCGCCTCCTACCCCGAAGCCCAGTACAATCAGGGATACTATTAATTTTGGGATAGGAAATTCCTATACTAATGTACGTAGCGAAAACGGACCCTTTTGCATATTTGAATAAATTATGGTTATCGTCCGGAATGCGTCCGTGACCGGCGTTTAACGCGTTTAACAATGTTTAACCAGGTTTAACGGAATTGTTAGTCAGCATAGGTTTGGGGGCGCTGTAGATTTACACAGACGACGGTGGCCACGCGAAACCTACATTTTGAATTCGTAGTGAATAACACGTAATCGCGAATATTAAACTTATCATTTTGACAAATTCATCATAATTAGAAGAATTTTTATCGTTAACCGGGCGATGACTGTTAAAAATAATTAAAAATGGTGCACTCCCGTTGCCATATTGGGTCGTCTGAGAGACGCGTGGCCAGCGTCGCGTCGTCTGCTACAATTACGCCTTATCGGTAGAACAGCGCCACCAATTCTATGCTGACTAAGTTCAATTTAAAAGTGGACCCGATTGGCAAGCTCACTGGCATACCCCTGGTACAATGGTAAACAGTCAGAAGAAATAAATCAAAGATGATTATATTTGCACATGTTTGTAGCCAACAAACAAGACCATCGAACCGGGGATGGGGGTAGGGTGGACTGAGGGTATATTAATATTGGGTGGATTAAATTAAAAACTCACAAAGGTGTTGAAAGGGTGATCTGCGCGGGGATCTGCGTTACGTTATACTATACAAACGCATTGAATACTAAATCAATACAGAGTTATTAAATACTTTTCTGCTTCGTTTCAACAGTCGGGAGCCGGATCCGCGATATTTGGTAATTATCTGGTTGCCCGAGATAAACCAAATGAGCCACCACGGTCAAGCACCGGGGTCAAGCAGTACAAACTGAAAATCTTACTAGAATTTTACACATATAGATATTTCACAGAACTGTGAATGAAACAAAATCAAACACAGCTAAATACTGATACATTTCAAATTACAAACTAGACGGCAAAATCGGTATATTCGGCAATACGGAAACACTTCCAAAATAAAATAGTTTCCCCCCTAATTCGGACTATGACGTGACTGAGTCCACCTTTGTATATAAGTTCAACCCCTAAAAAGTCAATAAACAACCAATCCAGTGTTTCCGCAGCCGATGGCACTATCCGTCACATTGCACATCCACGTTAACAAACAAGGCCATGTAAAATAAATGGTATGTTTATCGGCCCCGCCATCGCCGATTTTTTGAGAATTTATGGCACACTATTAAAAACATATTAAGGGCCACTTCAATTTTGCAACATGACGATAAAGCCTGGTACTAAACTCAAAACAAACGTTGGTAACCATGCATTTTCGTCATGTTTTCATAGTAGTACTTTTTCGTCAATTGTAACCTAATTGTTTACTAAAATATTAAATGACCAACAATATGGGCCTCTCTCATCAATTTTTCGGAAGATAACCATTTTCATTTTTACTTGGCCTTAGTAAATAGCATGCGCAGAGGCGGAATAAACATGCGCAAAGGCAGTTTTGATTGGGAGTGACTATATACACTCCCGTCTTGTAGCGATTTTCTATAGACTATATACACGACGGCTTATAAATCCTCGTAAATTCTCGCGTGATTCCTGTTCAGAGGGTTTGCGACTGCGGGAAAGAAAGTAAGACCGTCGTGTACGAGATAGACTTGGGACCAGTCTTCACTTCTTGTTTTCCGTTTCGGGAGAGCCCGAAGACCGAGAGTGAGTGCCGGGTGGGTGGATGTTTGCTAACATTGTCCTATAAATAATCTAATTTATCAAAATAAATAAATAATTATTTTAGGTGCGCTGTGAAAAGCAGAATGCTGTGCCTTGAGAATAAAATACGGTAAAATACCCCCCCCCCCCCAATACCTTGGGTATTTTAGTCTTAGACTGCGGCCCCCACAATGTGACATTAGGTCTAGTCATGACAACATTGAACGTATGCAGTAGTGATTGGAGTGATGATATCGATTTCCTTTGTGTAAAACGGAAATGATGTTGAAGTTTATTGAAGTAATTGTCTAACAATCGATTATTTCGTTTAGAGCTTTATAAGGCCACATAAAAATAAACATGTTTAGCGTCCCCGCCCCCTCATATTTTTTGACTCGCTTCCATATCCTTTTGTTTTATCTTTATCGTCATAACCTTTTTGTTCAGAGTGTTTAAAAAAAAATGAACACGATAAAGAACATTTTTGGGGCACCTCCACCTCCCTACCAAAGAAAATAAAACAGCCCCTTTTTATAAGCATTTTAAAACAAGCGGGAAAACAAGTTCTGTTGTGACTTGAACCACAACATATTTAATAGAGGCCTCCTCCTTAAGGCTAGCCCAGGTTTATTAAAATCGCTATAACACTAAGGGCGATTTTGTACTTATTTTTTTAAATGGCCTCCTCCTATTATTTTAGAAAGTCCCTACGCTAAACATGTTCTAATATTTTTATTTGCCTACTCTAACCAGGGAGGTGTATTTGACACCTCCCTGCTCTAACTCATACACGACACCTGCACTCGGCCCACTTGAGCTTCGATTTCGCTACACGACTGTCTGTCGTCATGTATCACTCGATTAGCGTTCTAGGTTGAAGACCGTCGTGTACATAGTCTTTGCATTTTCGCTACACGACTGTCTTTTATACTAAATTTGCATCTGCGCATGCGTTAACGACTGTCGTGTATATAGTCTGCGCAATTACGCTACACGACAGTCTTGTATATAGTTTCGGCCGTTTTGATTATGAAGCGGTATGGCTGGCCTTAGTAATCCATGCGCAGATGCGAGATAAACATGCGCAAAGGCGATGAAGCGGGATTATGAAGCGGCTTTGTGGTAAAAAAGCCAAAAAGCCGCTAGTTATAAATGTCCCCATTGACAATACACGTAAATTAAGTAGGTTGGCGGGAGGTAATAGAGCCGCTAGTTATTAATGTCCCCATTGACAATACACGTAAATTAAGTAGGTTGGCGGAGGTCCGATATCGCAAGCCGCGTAGCCACCGCTTCTTATTCAACCCCGCCTGTTAAAGCAGTGACAGTTTAAAGTTAAAACTTTAACAGGCGGCTTTGCTGTAACTATTGAACTATTAATCAAATGCATATAAAAGTATACTTTTTAGAAAGGATATGGATCAGAGAAACCAAATTTTACGTCAATATTGACCAAAAATGTTGAGTTTTTGAGAAAATCACAAAAACTCACTCTGTTGACCCCAAAAAGTTAAACAAAGCTAACAAAAATAATTTTGAGTAACAAATTCCCCAATTGCTAAATTATTTATTAACACCGCGGCGGCTTTAACATTAACGGGCGCGGCGGGATTGTTTAACACGGCGGCGGCTAACATTAACGGGCGCGTGAACATTAACGGGCGCGGCGGGATTGATTAACACCGCGGCGGCTTAAACATTAACGGGCGCGGCGGCTTTAACATTAACGGGCGCGGCGGGATTGATTAACACCGCGGCGGCTTTAACATTAACGGGCGCGGCGGGATTGATTAACACCGCGGCGGCTTTAACATTAACGGGCGCGGCGGGATTGATTAACACCGCGGCGGCTTTAACATTAACGGGCGCGGCGGGATTGATTAACACCGCGGCGGCTAACATTAACGAACGGGAATTTAACAAAGCACGCGGCAAATAATGAGTTGCATCGGAAAACACAGAGGCGTTGCGGTTGTTTTAACAATCACGGCGGAATAACGACCGATTAACAAACAAAGTCAGCGGCTATACAAGCAGCGATCATTTACACAAATTAGAACAGTTACAATAAGTGACTGCTTTTATTAACGGGTAGCGCAATTATTTATAGGGGGCGGTACAAGTTTTAGCGCGGCGGTAATAGAGCCGCTTGTTATAAATTTCCCCATTGACAATACACGTAAATTAAGTAGGTTGGCGGGGGTCCGATATCGCTTTCCGTAGTAGGAGGGTTAGAGTTAAAACCATATTATGTGATCTGTTTTCATGGAACGTCCTCTATCTGTGATTGTCCCCTTTTTAAAATGCAGTTTGTTTGTTAAATTAGATTTATAAACAGGAAATAAAAATCGAACACATTTGTTGAACATTTCTTATCGTAAAGCAGATTTCAGTGATTTAGTAAAGTTATGATCATTTATGAGTCCGGGAAGGATTTTCCTGGACAATTATCAGATAAGATAATGAACAGGTTTAGGTCGTCTAGCTTTTTATACAATCATTAATCATTTTTGTGATACCTTCACAAATCTGACAAATGTGATGGCCTTAACATATCAAACACGTTGCCTGCTGCAGTGTTTCCTTACAAATCTTGACAAACAATTGTAACAGGAATGATGGAAAATCCTCAGTGATTTACGACCTTCATTCCTGGGATTGTTAAAGACGCAACTGCGTAATGCAACATACATTCTTAACTAGATATATAGTTTGCCCTCTATAGTGTTGTTACACTATATTCCGTCATGGACTTAATTCAAAGGGCATTGAGAGATTGCCGATAAAAATGAAATTTGGAAAAAAAGGAATGGTTTCAATAGATAAGGTACGTAGGAACCCTGAAGTGTAATGAGTTATGGTAAAACGGTTGAATAATGACGCTAGATTGAAATTCGGTTGAAGTAAATTATGTGGTGAGTGATGCTTATCATTTCGATGTGGTCTATATCGAATTACCTAATCGTGACATTTTTACATCATATACGGCGAATTAAGGTTGTATTTAGTATTATGCCTAAGTATTACGTAGGTGCAAACAAACGGATTTCCAGACAAATTGAGGGCGTACTCCCATACGTATTAAGCATATTAGACTATGGGCCGTGAGGCCAAAATGTGCTTAGTTTTTGATTTTTGTAGTCCACCTCTGGGCAGAACATGAAATTATTACCAAAAGGTGGCAAATATATCCCTTAACACAAATTCACCTGATCCCACGTTCGTAGGTTGCACGTTATGACCCTAGACCTCGATTTAGGGTCAAAGGTCACATGTGTTTCAATGTGAAGTCAAAAACTAAATTTAACATGGTAAAAAAACTAAAAAATGAGCTATTGACTATATAAAGTATATTTTATTGTTGGGATAAGTGTTTTAAACAAAAAAGTCAAATCGTAGATCAATAGTTTTTGAACTGTGACCTTTTGAAAAAGACAAGTTGGCCAAAATAGAATTTGTGTTAAGGGATATATTTGCCACCTTTTGGTAATAATTTCATGTTCTGCCCAGAGGTGGACTACAAGAGTGAAAGATACAGACCATCGTCCCATAGTCTATATGGTTTGGAGTAAATGTATGGCATTAATTGGCGCTTACTTAAATATTGCTAAATAGACATAGAAATTCAATTACATGCCTTTGAGCGGTTTGTATCTAGATATTATTAGGGGCATCACTTCAATCAAAGAAGATTGGAACTCTTTAACTCCATCAATTGTTTTTTAGGTCAATTATGAGACTAGATTAATTTACATTTAAAATTCACTGTGACAGAGTTTAATACTTTTAAAATAAATTTCACTTGGCTTACAGGGTCAGGGATACATTGATTTAAGATTGGTGACTGCGTACGGACTACTTGTTTGAAATCGCTGACTTTGTTTTGGTACCAAGGGATTGCCCCGAGGGGGCGGCACGCCCCCGAGGGTCATTCCTTAGAATAGTCCATACAAAGTCACCAATCTTATTCATAACTGTCATTTAATGTTGATTAGCATCCAAATTGTAAATATTAGGTTATTTTTAAATAACCTTAAAAGGTTTATATTTTGACTTTGGAGTTCGTATTCTTGTGGTCATTTCCACCCGAGGTAAATTACACCACCCCATTGAATAATGGAGCAATCTAAATATTAGCTTATTTAAGGTTTATATTTTGACTTTGGAGTTCGTATTCTTGTGGTCATTTCCACCCGAGGTAAATTACACTACCCCATTGAATAATGGAGCAATCTACATTGATCTAGGATTCCCCACTACGTCATTGTTTTTCTCTGGATTGACCAATAGCGGAAAAGCTTTTATAAAGGAAGCCTATGAGATAGACCAATCACAGACACGGCAATATTGGACAAGTATAGGCCTACTAAACCCAGGGAGCTAAAATGATAAATGAGTTGAGTAATATCGACTAGTAATAGCGTTTACATTGCTGTTTATTCCTGGCTGTGCATAATAACATTGTGTGACACAAGTTAACCAGTACAATGCATTTTGTCAGGAGTGAGTGTGGCTATGGGCCCTCAGGAAACAGTTTAAGGGGAATTAGGGGTTGAGAGCACATTTTACTCAAACTAATTTTGCTCCAATATTAAAGGTACTGTTAATGTTAATTTGGTATGTACTTAAACCTTAAGTGTTGTAGGTTAAAAAAAATATCGCTACTTGGTCGGTCATGTTTTAATACATGTGTTAATATACGAAATTTTCGATTTCGCAACGGACTTGGACGCGCAAAATGTATCATAACTTTGCTGAAGAATATCCGATTTTATTCATTTTTAAAGCAAATGAAAGCTCATTCTCTGGGCTGTGATTCAAAGCCAAAAAAACAAAATCGATAATATAAAACCTCTCAACCCCTAATTCCCCTTAATATAATATGATTCGAATGAATGGATAAGCCTTAAATGATGTGAGTAGAACATTTGTGGTCTAGTGGATAGCACGCAGGTCTCACAATACAAAGGTTGTGAGTTCTAGCCCCGCTACAGCCAACATGTTTAATAAGTATCCTGGATAAAAACAGCACCATCGCTATTTATTGAACATTTTTCTTTAAAACGCCCTCTATGTAAATATGGTTCGCGTTATTTTTTACGCGTGCTGCAGGGTCTGACGTAAAATGCTTATCTCGGCTAGATCCTCATTTTTGAATCGACGTTTTGTTGTACGAGGAGGGCTGATTTGTTTTAATCCTTTTGTTAGGGTCATGTTTTTTAACCTGGGCTACATTTGTGTTACATGAGTCTATTTCATGAAATATACCTCCTTTCGCAGTTTCAGTAGAATATATCAACATGTTTACATCTAAAGTGTATGAAACCATATATATTTGGAAAGCTTATAATCTAAGGATTGAAAATTTGGTAACTCAAAATCAAATATACAGGGTGACCTAAACGTTATACAGGGTGTAACAATTAAAATTGTATACAAAATGAAAATTTTCTCTTTTTCCCCTCCATTGTATAAATTCAGGACCTATTTAAAGGCTAGAGATGTTTTTGCTGTAATTGAGTAAATTACCCATCCAGCCATATACAAAATTAATTGTTCAGCTTATTAGGAAATATATCTACAGGGTGGTCAAAATACGAAATTTTAGATAATGGAAAAGATAACTAAATTATGCAAATACAAATTAGAACTAATTGCTTTTACATTAAAATCAAAGCCTTGATAACTCTTTCCAATTTTCCTGCAATGAACATTTTGAAACCTTGACAAAAACTGATTTGTGACTATTTCCACATGGTTCATCGTACTTCGTTAATCAGATTTGAAAATTAGTTAATTAGCTTAATTGATAAGTAAATGATGTAAAGCATTGTTGCATCCAGTAGCGTAGCGAGTGGGGGGGGGGGGGGGGGGGGGGGGGGGGGGGGGCGGGGGGGGGGGGGCGAAACAAATTGGCAAAATGGGGACGAAAAGGGCGGAAAATCATGTTAAATCAGCCGGTTTTTGACCTGGTTTCTTTGAAATAGGGACCGTTATGGGGATCTATGGGGATCTTGCCCCCTCGGAGTGGCTGGGCTGGCTACGCGGCTGGTTGCATCATTTAGAACTAAACTGACATAATACTAAGAATTAGAATGCTCTATTACAGGAAAACGGTCCATTTTCACCCATTATTAGACAACCACCCTAACTCATTATGCTTTAACGAGCTGAATTAATTTAATCAAAGGTGATGGATTTATTCTCTCTTCAGATTATTAAAGGGGATGAAATTGCCGTTAAAATAAGTCCAAACACAAGTCAATCGCATGGAGGGTTACACAAATACAATACCCTAAGTACAAACAAATGACTAGAATGTAACAAAACCACCTTTTATGGGTGCCGAGGTAAAAAAAACGTGACCTTAGATAATATCAGTATCAACCCTCTTGCCCGATGTGGTCACTCAAGTGTGACAAACTTATTATTACTTTATAATAAACAAAGTACTGATTTACGTTTTGTCAAAAAGGTGAACCACCACCATGTCTTATGCAAAAAAGTGTATCTTCAGTTTGATACGTCCAATGTATTCATGATGAGCTAAACAATAATGAACGGTTAATATAATCAAGGATGAAGAAAAAACAACGGATCTACATAAATGTCATTGATTTTTTTACGGGAAAAAATGAATGAACTTTGAGCATCGATGGGTACATGTAGTAATCATTTTGAGACGGCCTGTACGTATGTATAGTAACACAATGTGTTTATTGTTATAGTTCATAAATTTGTTTATAAATTCAAGGAAGTTATACCATATAATTGAAATCAATGCGATAATTAGCTTTTAATCTACTGGCCTCTTCTGAGCGATGTTTATGCCTGTCTTTTTTAAAGACTCGATGATCTTGTTTAAATTTAGAATCCGTTCGTCCCATTCGCTTGACAACGTATTAAACTTCTTACGCATATAAAACCTTGACTATTCGTGAATGATTGGGCCCGTGTCCGTCATCGTCTGATCGTCTGAAAGACTAGTGCCTTTTTACGCCCTCAAGCTTTTCATATCACAGGCTTTGTTTAGTCTTAGTCGATATACTTTTTGTTGACCTATTTTGAATGTATTTATGATTCTAAATAGTTAATCATTCTAATTATGTAGCAAGTCCAGAACACCAGGTTGTGCAACCCAGATGGTCAACGATCTCGAACTGGAGACCCTCGCCACAAGAAGAACCAACCGACGTTTATGCATTTTCCACCAAGCAAGACTCGGCCACCTGTCCCTGCCTATTGGAAATCTCCTACAACCTGTCCAGCGCCAATCACGGCTTCATAATCCCGATTCATACAACACAATCTCAACTAACAAGGACTGCTACAAGTATTCCTTTGTACCAAGAACAATACGCGACTGGAATTCATTACCACACAATATTTCATCAATACCGAATCCGGATAGCTTCAAGGCAGCAGTAACAAATCATTACAAAGCAACTAAGCAAGACTAAGCAAGCAAGAATTATAAGCACAGACTAGTACAGGAAACCCATACGTTGGTGTTTTTTTTCTTCTTCCCCTACCAACGTATGGGGAATTTGTATAGCGATTTGATTTGCTGTATAAAGTGAATGGTGTGGTACTCAAATGATTTGTGGGGTGAATTACAGCAAACTGCATTTCCGTTGATTTTCATACTTGCTACGCACCTTCATAAAGTCCTCTTCTTCCTTGTCAGCCACTTTTTAAACATGAAAATCCTAAATTATTCCATATTTAATCGTAATTCTCCGCCGTGTAAACGCAATGGCAGAATTTATTTTAGACATTTCGCGAGTTTCGCGGTCCAGATTAGTCTCATCCCCCATCGCAAAATAGCAAACGTCTATACACGCTACGCACACCACTTACGAACTAACGAAAATATTAAAAGAGACTATTTATTAATAAAACATGGCGCCGATTTCGATAAACACCGCTAATGCCGTTAAGTGAATGGGCTTAGAATTTCACCTTAAATTTCAAGGGAATAGTGCATTTGTACAAAATGTTAAACGAATGGCAAGATCGATGAGAAAGAGTAGATAAGAACAAGCACAAAGAAGTGTGTTTTTGAGCTCTGGTAAGCGATACAGAAATTACTACAAAAATCATATTTAGAAGGAGTCATACTTAGGATGGGGACAGATAGTGAAACATGCAAAATACCCTATGATGAATAATACCAACTGATGACAAATATCACTAAGTATGATTTGTTGTACTAAGCACAGACCACCTGATCTTTTGGCTCCATCCTGGAGCGTTGATCAGTATCAACACTGAAGACTGAAGACTGAAGACGTCATAACATATTATACAGTGTAAAGGCTAAAACTTACCGTGACAAAAGGTTAGTGTTTTTCAGCAGAGCTATATATATTAAAACCGTAAAGTTTTGCAATATAACTTGCTAGACGTCCCGTAATTGGTGTTCACATGCTCATCACAATCACAAGTTGCGCAGTACTGTAACATGGTAATAACTAATAATGGTATGGTTTATTATCCGTTTTGTTTCAAAATACAGTAACTTTACCCAAATAGTCATATCCTGTAAGCGGTACAATGAAATGTCATTATTCTTTTTACTGATGATAGTGAATAAATGCATCTACTGCCGCATACATTACTTATATTCTGATAATAAATAATTGTAATACTTATTTTACTTTGAGTACACTTTTTTTTTACTCACCCTGTACAGGGTGAGTCAGAAAGAAGTTGTACGGATTTGAATATTTTCTTCCTGAGAAAGAAAAAGAAAATTGACCTAAAACTCAAGTGATATTTCGACAAGAATATTCTTCCGATTATCTGAAAAAAAGAATGACCGAAATCGATAATTCCTATCCAGAGTTATAGCTATATTACTAAAAGAACCCATTTTTTTTAGCTGTCCACCGATACGTAAAACAGAACAAAGTAAAGAAAATGTTTAAAACTCATCATTATCATATTATGAAGTAATTGTTTTATTCCTCATAATGCAAAATCATATAATCCGTCAAAAAGAGAAGGTTAAAGTCTTATTGTAGTCACTGATTATTTATTTTAGGCACACCATTCCCACCTGTGTTTGAAACTCCCGGGCTTTAATCTTATTTGAATATGAATGAACGTGTGTGAATTTTGCTGCCCACTTATCTCAGCGTGTGGTGCTAATGAGAAAAACATGACCTCGCTTGGCATCGCAGTTTATAGCAACGATCTGTGTACGTTTACCGTATATAGTAGTACATTCAAATTAAAACCTCATCATTGAATCTGTAAGAATATCATTCCAAACAAAATGAAGTATCGTGGATCAAAACATATTATGATTGAACGACATTAAAATACATTTACTAAATATAATAGTAACGGGAAAAACAAAATATCCTCTGCGGGATTCAAACCTCCGCGCCCCCCCCCCCCCCTCCCCCCAACACTTATCAAGATTTCAGCTGCTGAAGGTAAAACAATTAAGCATGTTTTACGATTTTTTGGGGAGTCTGTAAAAAAAATTGTCGGTAAATCATGCCTTTCGTCGGTACAACTATGGTCGGGCCCAGCCCCCCACCCATGTTTCCAAAAGCTGGGTACGCCACTGATAAAGCTTTGAGACAACCTGTACATCCCTAGATTCAGATGTGAAATTACTGTTGTGGTTGCTTTTCTATTGTTCAAACCTGTCATCAGCGTATGCAATTGTTCGTAGACAATACAGTGCTCAAAAAGAAGTTTACTAGATAATAAATACACTCATATAACTCTGAAGCTATAGCTCCAATTAAAATTATAAGATTATGTATTGATTTCACCTTGTTAATTTGAGACATTGTAAACGAATATCGGTTAACAATTAAGAATGCTACACAGATATAAAGCACCGCTTATACCGTTCTATGAGCTTACTTTTTGTATTGATACCACATCTTTGAGAAAAATCTTTGTACGAGAACTTTTGCAATAAGTTGGTGAGGATTTTTGTGGAGTTGATCTGCATATGACCATGGCTCCGTATCAGTTAAATACTAACCCTAGGTGTTATTTACCAGTATAGTTAAAGACGTCAACAGTACTAAAATTAAAATTTGGTACTGATTGTACCGCTGGTGATACGAAATATGTTGTTTTATTGTCATGATTTCAGTCAACTTGATTTTGAACCAAACTTAACTCTTAAAAAAGATTGAGAGATATTCAATTGGCAATCTTTCTCATATTTTGTGATGTATTCATTATGTGTTACATATCAATGGAAAGCTGATGTTTTTGATGATATACCCTACATAGCAATCACTTATTTCTGTGTTCAGCCACTTGCTTCAGAATGTAGGGTCTCAATCCAAAGTTACCAAATTCACCACTTTTTTTGGCTCAAAAGAATAGTTGACTTCTGAGCACAAAATATTCAGATAGTGACTTCCATATATTCTCAAGTAAGTTGCTGAGCTTCGAAACAAATGTTTGCTTATTTGGTATCATTGGAAAGATGAACATAATTATCAGCTTTGCAAAACACTATGAACATACACCGAAATATAGGCGATTGAAGAAGAAAATGGGCGATCTTGTTTGAGGTGTTTATAACTTGTTGAATCAAAACTGTGTTTGTGTTCTAAAGCTAATAATATTAGGCAAAAAAAAAGAAGTTTGTCTCAGCGCCTTTTGGCTAAAAAGCTATGTGCTATGCCATTTTTTTTTTTTTTTTTTTTTGTAATCAAAATAAGCTATGTTCTATGCTATTTTTTTTAAATGTATTAATACATTTTTTTTATAAAAATCAAAATATATTCAATAGTTATGATTTTGACTTATTAATCAAAGTAATCAATGCACATTGTATGCTTTTGTTCTCTTTAGCAATTAACTAAGTTGAATGTGTGTTCTCAGTAACAAGGTTGCCGAGTATCACCGAAACTTAATATTATTATTTTTTTCAATAAAATAAAAAACCGAAGAAAAAAAACCTGAAAAAAGAATGAAAAAAGTAAGGCCAACAAAATGTAATACCTTTTCTCAACGGCACGCGCGCATTGCTTTTAAAATAGGATTTCGCGCGTATCGCTACGCGCGGCAGCCATTTCTTTTTTTTTAAATTTCTTTTTTTTAAATTTAAAAAAAAACCTAGTAGGTTTCGGTGATACTCCGACAACCTTGTGACTGAGAACACACATTCAACTAACTTGGTGAAGTTAAGAGATAAAATTTGTTTGGCCTTACTTGATCTGACCTGAAGTACAAAGGTTCTGTCAGAAGGCCTGATCGCCGTATGTATGACTGACAGGGGTATTACATTTGTACAAACTAATGGCACCCGCATAAGGGTTTTAAAATCCCGGAAAGGGGGGTTGGGGTACTCCAATATGAATGATGTAAGCATCTGCGTGAATTGACTTTCTAAATTATCGGGCACTTAGCACTGGATGCCAACAAATTGTCAACAAGGATTTTACACATGCAAAAAAAACCTTTTCACAAGGTCTTGTCTTAAAGTAACCCTTTTTATAAGTACAGGTTTTAAAAACTACGAGGATGTCCTGAAAACACAACTCCTTTTCTATGAGCGTGTTTCTACTGGGCAACTAACCGGTAATTACCGTTAAGTTTCCCAGTAGAAACAGCCAGATAACGCTAATCAACGCTAAGTTTTCCAACGGCAAAAACCTGCGCAAACCAGGTTCGTTAACGCGGTAATTAATGCTAACTTGCCCACCCGTTAAATCTTATCGCTAAGTTCTTGTGACCTGGAAGTATACACGTACACGCTGGATTCTACGCATTGTGACTCTGCGTTTACGACGAATTTCATGTTCGTTTATGGTGTGTTTGTTGTTAACATGCAATATTAAAATACAAGGAATTACGAAGGCAGCCTTTTTCAGGTGGGGCGGCATTTTTGGTATAACAAAAGGTCAAATGTTCTGGCCATCAATTAGGACGCTTTTAAACTTAGCCGTAACCTTTCGCGAGTAGAAACGAGTGGGGGAATTAAAAAAGTCAACGGTAATTACCGTTAAGTTAAACTTAGCGTTAACTTTCCAGTGCCCCGGTAGAAACACGCTCCATGTAAATCGAGCTTTAGACCCTTAAGGACCCATGTTTTGGTTTTTCAAAACCACCCACAATCCGCGATTACTACATTCATATATACATCAGTAGGCTACCCCACCATCGGGTTTAAAATCTTATTATCAAAACACCTCATTCCATCACAGTTCCACCATCTGTGATTCCATCACCTTTGATCAGCCAAACCAGAAGGACACAAAACAAATAATAAACACTCCATATCTAGTCAGTTGTAGTGTTATTGTCTTTACTTTTAATTTAATTTCAATAAATTGAAATATCAAACTGCACACCTCTTTTGCTTTCATGTAACAGTTATCATGAACATTTAATTTATACAGAAAGAAATTAAAGCCAATTCTAATTAACACAATATCTTTTGGGCATACAGAAACAACGTGATTAATATCAATATTAAAAGTGTAATTAATTGTCTTTACTTTTGATTTAATTCTAATAAGTTGAAATATCAAACTTGCTTTCATGTATACAGTTGTCATGAACACTTGAAGAATAAAATTAAAAGCAATTCTTATTAACACAATCGTTTCTTCTAAATTCTAGTAGATTGTTAAAACTAAAGGTCTCCAAAGTCATCCCTCGAAAATATGAAAATTACTTAAGAACAACAAATATCACAATACCACCACCTGTAAATATACATTATGATTTAGATTATACAATGTGTATCAAAATAAAGAAACCCCAATTGAATCATCAATTAAAACTTAAGATAATATAGTGTGAGATATCATAAGAAAGAACGGGAGGTTCTCTTTCCAATGACACCCTGATCTTGAATGCATTGTCACGGGTGAATGAATAACAATGCATAGTTTGGCATCAGGTGAAATCACTGAAATGTTCCCAAAGTTCCCAAAGAAAAAATCAGTTTTTGACCATGGGAAATATTCCAAGGCGTTTTGGAGTGCTATACACCTGTTACGTACACCGATCTCATGGTTCAACAAAATGAGGATAGATCAGCATAAAAGATTGGTGGGATAAGTGTGTGAAGTTTTCTAGGAGAGTCTGTTTTTGACCATGGGAAGGTGATTCCATACGGCTTTTTGGAGTGTCCTGTTTACGTAACACCCATGGTTCTACCAAATTAAAAGAGGATAGACCAGCATAAAAATGGTTGAATGGCTGAAGTTGCTAAGTCACAGTTCAAATATCACCTGTTGTCCATCAATTATTGTAATTCAAAGGTGACAATGCTTTCATGGTCAGGGTGTCATAGGAAAGGAAACACCCAGTTCGTTCTTAAGACATATCACACTTTATCTAAAACCCGTTTAAGGGGGGACTTAAGGAAGTTTTTTGTTGAATTTTGTTAGGGCTGTAATTATTGAACCATGACTCAAATGTATATAAAAGTATACCTTTTTGGAAAGGAAATGGATCAGAGAATCCAAATCACTTTTTTGACCCAATTTTTTTGAACAAAGCTAACAAACATAATTTTTGAGTTAAAAATGCCCGAATCTCTTGATGATGATGTTAAGACACTATACTCTGTTTGGCCATCTCGAGACAGTGACGTAACCGCGTATTCTACTAATTGCATCACATAACGCGCGCGCATACTCGCGGCGTTGGCGTACAAACACGAGCGTTGAAAGGCGGAAGATACACACGCGTGCGTAAAAGCTGCGCCTGTTCAGTTACGTCACTGTCTCGAGATGGCCAAACAGAGTATAATGAAGGGACGTGTTTTTTTTTAACCTTATCCAATATTTTTTGAAATTTTGACACTTTTTGGTCAAAATGTTCAAAAATATTAGATTAGGTTTAAAAATAAAAAAATCGTCCCTTCATTAGTGTCTTAACATCATTATAAAGTTATTTGGCCATTTTTTGCTCAAAATATTTTTTTTAACTTTGTTAAAAAATTGGGGTCAAAAAAGTGAATTTTGTGATTTTCTCAAAAAATCTACTTTTTCATAATTGACGCAAAATTTGGATTCTCTGATCCATTTCCTTTCCAAAAATGTATACTTTTATATGCATTTGATTAAAAGTTCAATAATTAGAGTACGCACAAAATTCAAAAAATCAAATCAAAAACTTCCTTAAGGGGGCTGTCAAGTGTCATTTCGTATTTTCCAGGAATTTCACTTTTCTTCCTTTTTCAAAACTTCAGAGTGTTATCTATCAGTACATGCAAAGAAATTTTCAATTTTGAAATTCCAAAAGCCTATTTAGAAGGATTTAAATCCCTTATTGTGATCATTGACAAAGTAGAATGGAAAAGTCTGCCCGCAGGGGATCAGCGAAACTCCCATGCGCCGCGTATCCCGTGTTTTGTTTTTCACGCAAATTGGCACGCGCCAGTTCGCTTAAAATACGCGACGCTGTTATTTCGAAAGCCGTCAGTGCGTGCTGCGTTACCCGCTATGTTTTTGCCGCGTTTGAGGGCTTGTTCATACGCATTGTTTACGCATCGGAGGCCCGACTTATCAAACCGTCATTTTTGCCGGGGTGTGGCTGAGCCTGAAAGCAAGTAGGCCTATTAGTAAAACAAGGCTTTAGCACAAGCGTTAGTGTCAAGGAGTTTGGAAAGAGAGAAGGAAAAAAGATTTTAAAAAAAGGACAGAGAAAGATTTTGAATCCATGATCGGAGTGAAACATTGTAAGGAGATCAAATAGACTTACACCGGGTTTTATCCGAAGACGTTAATGTTTTGTTTTTGTTTGGCCTTTCGATGTTGTACAAGTCCGTTCCACCTGCCCGTCCATCCAATAGGCCTACCTGTTTATCTATTTATTGTCATTACTGAATATGGTAGGCCTATTACTTCGTATCGTTGTTAAGTTAGCTAGTTCTCAGTTAGTTCAACTCGGTGTACTAATTTGTCATTCAGTTATATCAAACATAATATCAATTATAAATATAAGTGCCGTTTTACCTAGGCCTATACATGGGCATGATCGGAGAAGCATCCTCGGGCCGATGAGCCGATGCTATCAAATGGTTCACATGGTTATCTCATAATAGTCTAACTTTGTATAGTACATGTATTTGCACACGCGGCAATCAAACACACGACATGTGGAGTTGGGGGGGGGGGGGTGTATAGGGCCATGGAGAGCAGGGATGGACAGCCTCTCCTGACATGTATTTTAATATACTATCCATTATAAGCTCATTTATTCAGTTGCGTTCGGGTCTAAGGCCCCTCTGTTAGGCCTACGGTTTGGTTGGTGACATATGCCATATAAGACAAAATAAGTTCCAAGATAACCAGAAGTAGGCCTATACGGCCAAACAAGTCATGTTTCTATAAAATCCTCCTAAAATGTCATAGTTAAATTGAATAACATAAAATTCTGGAACATTCCAAATGAAATTCGGACTGAACAAAGAACAGAGATCTTCCCATTTCGATCGCTAAATGCCCATCATTCATATTTTGAATCAATGAAACGTCCGAATGTTCTAGACTGAAAGCAAAGGTGGAAGGGATGGGATTATGGTGGGAGAGGATGCTCTATATTTCTGCCCCTCGGACCCACCCCAATAAAAAAAATGGGGTAACATCGGTTTGGTTTATCACGAAGTTATGAGATGTAAACAATAGGCCTGATTAATTAAATGTGTGGTTGCACCTTTGATATCCTTGTACTTTTGTGTCCTCTCAATAAAAACAATTCAATCTAGGATAGGTGACAAGGCAATTCATAGGGATAGCCAATAAATAATAAAACCATGCAGTAATGGAAATACCGAATACTGTATATAGGCCTAGCACTAGAGCTAATTGTTAAATAATGACCGTGTTTTCAACGTTATCATTGTTATCTTCAGTAGATAGCAAACTACTTTTATAAGAGATCCAACCGAAATGCTTAATAGAGCTATTGTTATAACACTGAACAATCACTATTTAATAATTATCTTTGGTAGATAGCAATTCAAATCAATTTTAAAAGGATCCAAGTCCATTCTAATGGAAAATACTCATCATTTAAATTACCCGCCAGTGGCGTATCTGATGAGATCGCTTGTCAGAGGGGGAAATGGTATCTTCCCGGTAGGCTTTAACTTTACAGGCTGAGGATTGCCGCCGCCGCCGAGTCCGACATTTGAAAACGGGGAGGGTGGGGGTGTTCTCAAAATCCACCCCATCCGATTCAAATTGGGGCCCTTGCTCCCCCAACCCACTGTATTTACAGAAAATAAAACCTTTTAGCCCGGTAGTTTGAGCTGTTCTACCCGGTCAAATCCGTCGAGGGGGGACACTCTGCTGATACGCTACTGTTACTCGTTCGCTTGACAGTTTACCCATAGACAATTCATATAGGCCTAGTCATTTTACAAACCGTTAAATTTATTTTCCTGCTTCATTAAACATTAGACCTATCGGACATATATTTCAGTTTCTTTTTCGGTGGCGCTGGCATAACGAGGATCAAGTTCAGGTGGCATGTTGTGGCCTTTTACTATTTATGATGAAATTACAATTCGTGACGTGACTCATATTAATCATGTTAATCAGAAGCTTACCCGATTCCGTCTCTTTAAATATCTGAGGTAGAAGAAGAGAAAACATGTAGGCCTAGAGCCTACCAAACGACAGGTCTTAAATTAAATCTTCATCCCATTTCTTGCTTTCTCTCTGTTTCCAATTTTTCTCTCTCCTTTACTAAGTCCTTTATCTAGGATTGATTTTTACACCCAGACTACTCACTAATCCCGCCACGGTGCATTTTTAAATGATCACATTGATAAAGACTCGACTACACTGGCCTATAATGATAAACTCTGATGATTAGCCGCAGAGTGTTGCGCACAGAAATTAATACACGAGCGTCTAAATCTTTGTCAACCGGTTCAACGCGCACGCGTCACCATTTATTTTGCCAACTCAAAACATTCCGCGCGCGTCTGCGCTCATTGTCGATTAACGCACGCGCTTGAATGCGTTACGCTTCCCGGAAATTGTGAACGCACTTCGAATGCGCATAAAATGGTATGGCTTCTTTTTCAAACTCGACATCATGAAAAAGGTGTTTTTTAACACACATTTGAGGTTATTTTGATACCAAGAAAAGAACGGTTTGTAATGAAACTTTGCACGAAGTTGGGGATTTATATGTTTCCCACAATATCTAAAGAACAGGATTTGAAATACGTGTATTTCCCCGTAAACCATGATCAAACGGCGGTATTGTCACTTTTCACATTCATCGGTTGATTTCTTTATGTTCATTTTTGAGTAAAAATACGATTTACAGACACGATAACTCAATACAAACTGCATCTGATGGACAGCAAGTAAGTTTAACGCAACAACCATGATCTTCCCCAGGTTCCATTTTTTTTGTTTTTTGTTTTAGGCCTATTTCCCGATTTTTCGGATCATTTTGTGGAAATTCACGTTTGTTGTATTTAAAAATCCCATTTTGTTGCCTTATTTGGTCAATAAATAAAAAAATATCTCAGATATCAAAAAACAAAAAAAATGGAACCCGGGTAATTTTCTTAAGATTACAAAAATCGTAAAAGGACAGATTTTCAGAAAATATTTTTTTGGTTACCTTGTCCGAATTGAAGACTGGTCAAAATTCTCGTTTTTTATGATTTTCTCCAAAATGGTTCTTTTTAGAGCAATTTTATGTTCATGGTTAGATTTATTGAACCCTTTCCTTCAAAAAAATGTATACTTGTATATGGAATATATGAATAATTACGTAGTTACGGCAGTTTTACGGAAGCTATTTCTGACACTTGACAGCCCCCTTAAGTCTCCCCTTAATTTTAATTGATGATTCAATTTGGGTTTCCTTATGTTGATACACATTGTACTACAGATATGAAGGAATATAAACATTGATGTATGATCGACTACTATCATATATTTTAAATCTATATGCTATACGACATGGTGCGTCATTTGAGACGGTTCGTCACAAATGGTGCGTGCGTGCATCACGAAATTGACTCACAATACCGCAGCAGTGGCGTAGATAGGTTTATCATATTGGTGGGGTGAAAAATGATAGTGAACCGACAATATTTTACTGACTAAAAATGTGCTATTTACACTAATTTTTCCAATGATTGAGCTGATACATTTCGGCTTCAAACGGGCTTCTAAAAATATTGATCGAAAAATTGTCATCTTTGTATTTTGACCGTCGTAATTTCATGAGCTCCCTTTACTTGTCAAACGAACCGACAGAGCCAATCTCAACCGACACGACTCAAATGTTGGTTGGGCCGTGTGGCAATCTCTCTCCCCCCCCCCCCCCCCCCCACCTCTCTCTCTCTCTCTCTCTCTCTCTCTCTCCTGGCTACGCCACTGCGATACCGTCATGCAAATATCCGTCACAGTTGTGATAGACGACTATGTTCAGTCAGTTCCAAATAGGCGAACCTGTTTACAGCAGCGGATTAATTCAGAAGAGGTGTCACACGCAAAACGCAATTCTATGCGATTCTAATTAACAAAATGAAGGACAAAAAAAATTAATATCACTCCATATCTAGTCAGTTCTAGTGTAATTGTCTTTACTTTTGATTTAATTCCATTAAATTGAAATAACAAACTGCACATCCTCTTTTGCTTTCATGTATCAGTTGTCATGAACACTTATACAGAATGAAATTAAAGGCAATTCTAATTAATACAATATCTTTACGGCATACAGAAACGACGTAATCATTATTAATATTAAAAGTGTAATCAATTGTCTTTACTTTTGATTTAATTCTAATAAGTTGAAATATCAAACTGACTTTCATGTACAGTTGTCATGAACACTTGAAGAATAAAATCAAAAGCAATTCTTATTAACACAATCATTTCTTCTAAATTCTAGTAGATTGTTAGAGCTCAAGGTCTCCAAAGTCATCCCTCAAAAATATGATAATTACTTAACAACAACAAAAAATCACAATGACACCACCACCTGTAAATATACATTTACCATGATTTAAATGACACAGTAATGTGTATCAAAATAAAGAAAACCCCATGCAATTGAATCATCAAATAAAACTTTAGGTAATATAGTGTGAGATATCATAAGAAAGAACAGGAGGTTCTCTTTGCAATGACACCTTGATCTTGAAAGCATTGTCACGGGTGAATGAATAACAATGCATAGTTTGGCAACAGGTGAAATCACTGCAATGTGACAATAGAAACCCTAGCCATTCATTCTATGTGGGACAGGTTCTCGAGGAGAAAATCTGTTTTTGAAAGTGGAAAAATGATTCCATAAGGCCTTTTTGGGCCTTTACTGGGCCAACAAATTTGAACGAGATACACTCTTAGAAGGTCAGGATCAAATACATGAGTAGATTTCCGGCTCACTTTGTTTTGATCCTTTAAGGATCATTTTCGGATCGTTTTGATCCGTTTTCGGATCGTTTTGATCCGTTTCCAGATAGATATCAACAAACGGATCAAATTCACCTTGATCAACTTTGATCTGATTTCCGGATCAATTCGATGAAACAGTTCATTGGTCAATGAGTGACTGACGTCACTCTTTCGCAAACCGATAGACGACAAGCAGACGATCTTTTGAATTCGGTCGCCACAGTTGAAACAAGGGTGAAATACCGCGGTAAGTTATCCAGTCTAATCTGTAAAATGTTACATGATTTTGTCGGTAAAGTAGTTTTATTTTTTATGTTTGAACATGCTCTATTCTTGTGAACAAATTTCTTGTACCTGACCAGTGCCATCAGTACGATTTTCGGTCAAAATGCTCCTCACAAAATGTCACGATCACTGCGATGTACTAGGCCTACACGATGTAGTAAGCTTACTGCACTCGATATATAGTCTGCAGTGTGCACCCGGGGGTGGGGTCACTCAATCAATATTAGGTTTCACACCAGGCTCCATCAAAAATACCCCCTTTTTTTGGCCCGGTGTCACCGAAAGACCCTTGCATGCATGCTTGTTTTTACAATCTGTCACCCGATGACCCCCTATGTTTTCACTTTTTCTTTGATTCAGTTTGATCCTGGAGTAGGATCATAAGCTACAGGTACATCCGATTAAGGATCATTATTTTGATCCGTTTCAGTATCATTTGACAGAAATATTTGATCCCATTTCGGATCAAACTTTTTGATCCTGCTTGTCGGATCACTTTGATCCGGAAAGGGTAAGCTCATATGTGATACCGCTTCTGGATCAAAATTGATCCTTTTCGTCTCATATTTGATCCTGACCTTCTAAGAGTGTAGGCCAGCACAAAAGAATGGTTGAATGGCCGGTCTTTTTTGTGTGACAAGTTCCCAAAGAGAAAATCTGTTTTTGACCATGTGAAAATAATAGCTTTATGGAGTGTTATACCTGTTACGTACATGTACATCGATCCCATAGTTCAACACATTCAAATGAGGATAGTCCATCCAGCACAAAATACTTGGTTGGATGGCTGAAGTGTGTGAAGTTTTCTAGGAGAGTCTGTTTTTGACCATGTGAAGGTGATTCCATACGGCTTTTTTGAAGTGTTTACCTGTTACGTAACACCCTTGGTCCTACCAAATTAAATGAGGATAGACCAGCATAAAATGGTAGAATGACTGAAGTTGCTAAGTCACAGTTCAAATATCACCTCTTTCCAACAGTTTTTATTCAACAATGCTTTAATGTTCAGGGTGTCATAGGAAAGAAAACACACAGTTCTTTCTTAAGACATCACACTTTATCTAACACTGTGCCGTTTACTCTTAATTGATGATTCAATTTTGGTTTCCTTTATTTTGATACATACCCTGCTGCGCAAAAGTATTTCCCCCTGAAAGCTTTTAAGTTATCACTGTGTTGTCAACAAATTATTAAGCCATCAGATCCCATTAATACCATTTCATTGTGCTCATTGTACATTTTATACCAATAAATTCATGTTTCCTATTAAGATTCATGAATAAAAAGCATAACAATTCATGATTTTATCGAGCAAGTCAGAATTCCTATGTAAATTCGCCGTAAGTAAATCATCTCATATCAATTAGCTCATTATCGGCAGTGTAACGCTATGGGCATTTTCAACTGAGATCAACTGGTGTTGGGAAACCCCATGTGCAAAAATATATACATGATTAAATCAACTGGTGTTGGGAAACCCCATGTGCAGAAATATATACATGGTTACTGACATGCGCAGTTTATTGAAATACCTTCAGAATTACGATCACCTTAAAAAGTCACGTTGAAAATCAGGAAAATACACTTGTCAAAAATAGGTCAATTTTATACCTATCATATCTCTTGGGGTCTTTATCCAATGTCTGATTTTAACATCATCAAAACATGCAAAATCTGACGTAGGAGGGATTATGAGAGATTTGTGGGTGGAGAAATAAGAAAGATGATAGTCATGGCTGAGACGAATATCAGGTATATTCGTCTCAGGTCATGGTATAGTTAGAATGGAAGACAATAGCATTATATTCCTTCCCAGTCTCTTAGAAACTGACTAAGGTTTGTATCATGGAAATTGACCAAGGTCAACTCGTATTTGACCTGCAGTGCTAAATGTGACCGTCCACAACGATTCCAGTGTTAACATGGGATAAAATACAATGATAATTTTAAATTTCAGATCCTAACAATACTTTATATCCCTTTACATAGCTAGGTGGCCACTTCGATTTGACCCCAAATTATCTACTACGAGGGCGTTCTAACATAAACGCTAACAATTCAAATTTATTTGGATTGCGTACATCAAAATAAGTAACAAGTATTTATGCCTAAATTAAAACAAAACTTGATCGTTGATCCACTAAGGGAGCAGTTCCATCTATACGCGATAAATATATCGCGACTGTACCGGGGCCTGATATGTTTTGGACCCGATGTTTTTCAAGTTGATACGCGATAAAATAGACATCAGGCCCCGATAAAATAGCCATCGGGGCCCGATACGAGGCCTCTGCCATACCCTGGGGTATGTTTAGCAAATAGAGCGGGACATTGTTTAGCAAATACACGAGGATAATACAATTTACGTTAAACATCCAAACCCCGCGCCAAGATGTCGCCATGATCAATAAATAACCCGAAGCTCTATTTACATACCGACCACTTATCTTTCGTTATATTTAAACAAGCGGTAATACGCTACTCGATAAATAATCCTTTGCTACTCGCAACTGTACGCGCTAAAAATCTCATCGGGGCCTGATAAAAAAAAACTCATCGGGGCCCGGAACATTCTCGCAATTTTTATCGCGTACAAATGGAACTGCTCCCTAACCTGCATTGGAGTATATACCTGTTCCCCTTTATATTCTCACATCGAATCAATATATTACGTGACGAACGTCCTGAAATATGTGATTTCATGATGCAACATCCGCTGAAAAACGTACATGATTTGGAAGAAATCGTAGCCAATTTCAAATGAAAATGTCTGTAAATCCCTCATTTCCAAACGTCGTAAAAAATCCATCAACACAGTAGCTCATTATATCGAGTTATTTGAAATCTTGTATATTTGAAATATTCAGAGTGGTTAAGACAAAAGTTGCCGCATTGTTTAAAGCGGGGTTTAAAGCTGGAAAATGGTGATCAAAGTTATTGTTATTTTAATTACATACGTTTATATGTGTATATTTTATTGAGCTACGATAGACATTATTCTCGGTAGCTCAGCGTTACAGCGCTCGCTTTGATAGCAGGAGGACCCGGGTTCGACTCTGATGAGAACCGACTTTTTTCATAGGCTACTTTAATCTATTTGCTTTATAAAGTTTTTCTGTCTTATATTTTTGTGTGGATCTGTTGGTTTTAATATATAACTGTGGTTAAAGCTCAAATTATGCGGCAAAATGTGTCTAATTTACGGACAAGACAAAAAACTTTATAAAGCAAATATATTAGGTATAAAAAAGTCGGTGCTGATCAGAGTCGAACCCGGGTCCTCCTGATATCAAAGCGAGCGCTTTGACGCTGAGCTACCAAGAACAACGTCTATCGTAACTCAATAAAATATACAGATAAAACGCATGTAATTAAAATACCAATCCCGTTCGACCACTATCACTTTAGTTATAAGTATAATAAAAGGAAATTCACAGTTACGTAGTTCACAAGTTAAAAAACATTTCCCTCAAAAAGAGTTTCCACCCTATACTTAGCCTGCCGTCCGAAAACACTGAGATATAATTAAAATTGAATGCGATCGCGCATGATAAACAAATGGACGAAATGCCATTGGTTCCAAATTTTGCTCTCTCTTAAAATGTCTTTTATGTACTTAAATGGTCACGTCGTAAAATCGATTTAAGAATAATAGTTGTTAAAACCCTCATTTATCTAAATAAATGAAAATTGTGTAATTTCGCTGGTTAAGACAGCTGTTTGGCATATCAATGTAGACACTACTTTAACACATTTCATTTTCGATAGCGACGAATTTGTAAAATGCCGAAGGGAAATGCTCTGCTTGTAGATGTCATACACCTGTTTCAATAAGTTTGCAAGACAGGTCCTATTATAAGGAGTATTTCAAGACATTGATCTCAATAAAAGACTTTTGATTTCACCTCAAGATCACTCTTGAAACCGACGGTCCGAATTCCACGGGAGTTTAACTCGGTGTTAGTACCCAAAGTGCGCGGTTCAAAATTGCGCGGTTCGTTTTGGTGATAAATTGACCTACGCTATTGTTCACCGCTAAGTAGCCACCTAGTACTTGTGTATTCATAAACCAACCATAACCTCGAAACGAAAACACAATGAAGTGTAACCTCAGATTTGTGGGGTGGGGGATTATAAAAGATTATGGTATAGCAGTGACGGTTAAACTGTCATGGGTATAGTTAGATGGAAGCAGGCCCGTAACTAGGGGGGGGGGGGGGGCAAATCTTTTTTTGTACCAATGTACCTTTTTTTGGTACTAATGTACCTTTTTGGGGTACCAATGTACCTTTTTGGGGTACCAATGTACCTTTTTGGGGTACCAATGTACCTTTTTGGGGTACCAATGTACCTTTTTTTGTTACAAATGTACCTTTTTTTGTAAAAACGCCCCACCCACCCCAATTTTCCGAAAAACGGCCCATTTGCCATTGTGTAAAGCGTTTTTTGGGCCGTTTTGGACTAAAACATGTCCTAACCCCCTCCCCCACCTTTATCAGGTTTATTGTTTTTGTCAGATTTTTTTTCAGGGGGGTAGCTTGCCCCCCCTACACTCCACTTTGGGTACGCCACTGGTAAACAACCTCGCTCCCCGGGCAGTTTTTGAGTGACGAGTTCACCCGTGTCCTTTACGATGAGGGCATAATCATCAATTTTTCTCTCTAAATTGTTGTTCAATATTTTCCAACTTTCCGTAAAGATCGAGATAAAGCAGTAACCAGTTTTTCCCTGAGGTAGCTCAAAAAGTACACTAGTGTTTGACCGAACCATTTGAAACCCAGGTGCCATCTTTCTCCAATCTCCTTTAAACGAATGTTTAACGTGAACGTTAGCCTTCCCGTCACCCTTGGCTTCTTTTCTGTCTTTTCCGTCTCCTGTCCCTTCAACTCCTGATCCATCGAAATTCACGTGCACGTCGTTGTCTTCACTTGTTAGATAAAACCGTTCTTCGTCAATCTTAACATAAATATTCTCTTTGTAAGAACTATACACTAATATTTTTGAATTAGATGATCCACCCATTTTGAAACAGTTGAAGGAGTAACTTCACCTATAAAGAAAAAAGAAGAACAAGTGTTTGTTATTTGTTTGTCTGTCATGTCGGGTGTCTTGGTGCCGGGGTGTCTGTCGAAGTTGGGCGCCAAAAGAGACACTACCGTGTCATTTGCGCGCCTTTCTAAAGTGTGTTTCCATAACCTGACCACCATTATCTGACCACCTGTTTGACCACCTCTTCTCACCATTTTGCTCATAAGCCCTGTGTAATTTTAAAGTGTAATAATTGTAACAAGATTGTAGTAGAGTCATTATGATTCCGTGACCAATTTCTTGATACCTTAGTTTCTTAGTGAAATTGTCAACTAGAACCATTTTAAAAGAAAATGAGCTCCCATGCACCTCTCAAAAGTGACGGGAACGTTCTTTTATAGCGCAAATTTCAAAATGGCTGCCATACATGGGCCCAAAAATTCAAATGGCTTTAATTAAGCTAAAAAGCACACCAAATTGTTCGGCTGAGCACAAGGATTCCGAAAAAGTATTTTGCCCTACTTCCGATGTTTGGTTAACGAGTTATCGGGTAAAACGTAAAAAGGTCGTTGACCTTTGCTTATGGGGTCAAAATTTAAACTTGCTCCGACTTTGAAAAACAATATCTCAAATGGTTCGTCTTATTGCAAGGATTCCAGAAATGATAGTTTTTACCACCTAGAGTGTTTGTTGTACCTTATAAAGGGGTCAAAAGGTCAAATTCTATATAGGGCAGTGGACCTTGACCTTTTGACCTACACAAAATATTCCCGGTGGTAAAAAAAACTCTATTTCTGGAATCCTTGTGATCATACGAACAATATGAGATATTGTTTTTCTTCAAAATCGGAGCAAGTTTATATTTTGACTCCATATGCAAAGGTCAACGACCTTTTTCGTTTTACCCGATAACTCGTTAACCCAACATCGGAAGTAGGGCAAACTATACTTTTTCGGAAGCCTTGTGCTCAGCCGAACAATTTGGTCACGGAATCCAAGATAATGACTCTACTATTGCAAAGATCATAATTCATATTATTACCCAAAATGTGCGAGCTATTTGTTTTTAAGGACACTTCTTGTTATTTTACATTACTGCATTAATTAGTGCATGGTGGGATAGACTGCAAACTTTTTATTTCAATCAATTAGCGATTTAGCCAATCGACACGCACGGCAGACAGGTACTTCATTGCGATTTGGATTTTTGGAGCGGACAGTTGGAAACGAGTTTTTGTGTGACGATACATTGTGAGAAATATCCGAGGATTTGTAAGTGGTGAGTTAATCCTTTTAGCATCCAATCCATAACAAATTCTGCAAATATGAATGCATCACATTTATAATCATGTTAATAGATTGTTGGGTTTCGTCAGAGATATTTTGGGGTGTATTTTTATAATTAAAAGATAAAATACGGCTTCTTTTCTGGGCTTCTATTTTTATTAAAAGCATAACTTGTACACTGTGTGTATGCAATGGCGAGAACAGGGTGATTTTTGGAACACTTTGAGATCGTAGGCATGTTTTGAATCAATAGTTTCTTGATATGTTCGATGGTTTATAAATTCAAAACATCAACATTTTGTATCGTATGCTTTACATGAGCCTATTGATTTGTGTATTTTTGATTGACCTGGCGGATTATAATTGAGAGAGATTTTTCTGGCAGCTTTTAGGATAATTGTTTTTATTATCCGTATATAAAAATAATGTACAATTATGGGTGTTCAGATTGACGAGACCTGACGATTATAATGTTGTTAACGATAAAGTGTAAGCCAATTGTCGCAAGCCTAGCGTGTTGTTGTGGGGTAAAATGTAGGCCTGACTGTGTTAGTATTTTTATAACTACAGCATATTCGAATATCATTTAAACTTGCGAGTTAAATTCTGTATGCCAAAAATTGAGTATGCCTTTCTAAAAAAATTATGCGGCGTGTGAAGGGGGGAAGGCCTGTTTTAAAGAAGGCCAATGCTTTTCGGTTTCACAAATTCTGTTTCACTTTTTGGCAACCAAATTGCCCCTTTGTATGACGGACCTATGAAAATATTATTGATGCTTAAAATCGTGCAGTGTTCTTTTGAGCTGTGTGATTAGATTAATGTGATCATGGGTGATTTAGATGGACGTTGCAAAATTACGGTTGTGATTCTATTTTATTCTAATAAAATACCTGGAAAAATTGAACACATTACGGGTTTAATTTAGTTCGTTGTGTTCGTGCAAAAGAGCTATAATAGATAGGGCTGGGCCTATGAATTATAAGCCTAGGCTTTTTATGTATTTTTATTATTAAACATTGTGGTGATGCATAGGCCTTTGGTGATGATCATGTTTGTAGAAATATTATATTATGGTGGCATGCTGAGGCCGGTGGACATTTTAATGTCGGGTTTATTATCTAATTATATCTGATAAGCCTACTGATGGGTGAGAAATGACGATTTATGAGGTGTTATCCAAAACTTGTATTGTATTTTATGACCCAAATTGCGCGGATATGACGGTGTTGTTGTGATCGAATTTGTAGGCCACTTGGAGTTGAGGATGAGACAATTTTGGAGCAAATGGTGATAAGCCTATTTGTTATGGGCTGACTGGTTAAATTTACGAGGATTTAATATCAAAAACTTAGACCGATTGTGCGATTGAATTAATCGGTGTATCTTTTCGATTGAGTATGGCGTGTTGGTGGCTAAATTTATTGTAGAATGTAGTCAGCTAAATTTGGCGCGCTTTTGGATATTGATAGAATTGGCGGAATATTTGATTAAATGTCGTCTGCTAATTGGCGCGCTTTTGTAGACTGATAACATTGGCGGGTCATTTGCGGAATGGTCGTCTACGATTTTGTATATTGGCTAGATGAAATGCGTAGGCTTCTTTTCATAAATCGTCTGTTTCAATTTAATAATCGATTTAATTATCGGTGGCCTATTCTCTTGTATGATTGTATTATAGGAACGGGAGAGTCTTGTAGGCGTTTGCGACAGAAAGATAAACAAGATAAAATTGGTTGGTACAAATAATAATTTCGTCATTCCCATCATAATACCTATATGATGGCAGTTATGTAATCCAAGATTTGGTTTACTGAGGATGGATATTTTGATACTCATTCGTTTGGATATCAGAGAATTACTAAATTAATTACTGATTGTCAACTAACACTTTGGGAATACTTGGTAAAAGTTACTATGATGTATGCCTGCGAATAATATTTTGGAATGGTTAAATTCACTCGATTATGCAATTAAGATGTTTTGGACGATGAGATAGAAATTTACCAAGTGCATGATATTTTTAATAGACTTTTGGATGTGTATTGCAATTTATAGAATTACTGAGGATTCATGCCTTGGGAATCTAATGGGTTGGACAATTGTATGGGTAATTATGAAATGTGTATACTATGAGATCAGCGGGTGGTCAACACCAAAGAAGAGCAGACCCCAAAGAAGCGATGCCTGGAAGCTAAGATCAGAGGAGAGGACTGCCCGGGAGGACTGTTAGCGGTTGCAAGAAAGAAGAGGAACCAGGAAGCTAAGATAAGAGGAGAGGACTGTAGCGGTTTTTTGAAGAAGAAAAACCTGGAGCTCATCCACTTGGTGTGGATGTTGTTTAGTTCATAATTTGAATGTACACACTTTTTGTTTGGATATTTTACTACCTTAATATTTCCTAAAACCCAGGAGCTTGACCCCATCTGTTGCCCTGGTCTGGATGTTGTTTGAAGTTAGAATTTGATTGTGCAAACTTTGTGTTTGGATTTTTCTCGTGTTACCTATCTATGTAGGAATCATTGTTTTTGTTTTGTTTTTAGGCGTGAGAAAATGTAAAAACTACTGCTTCAAAATACTGAATATTTCCCATTAGAATGCCTAAAACCCAGGAGCTTCCAGGGGCTTCGCCTCATGGACCCCACCCACTTTGTGACGTACGTGGATGTCGTTGTAGTTAGAATTTGTACACACTTTTTGTTTGGATTTCACTCTTGTTACCTAATAGTAGTAGTAACACCTGTATATAGGGATTTTTGTTTTATTAGTTTAGTATTCTAAAGCGTAATTTTGTAAGAATGCTGAATCTTTGCATACCATTAGATTCTCAGGGGGAGGGTAGCAAGTTGGGTTAGGGGGAATTTCTTTTTTTGCCGCCGTAAGGGGGATTTTTTTTTATGCGCCACCAAAGGCGGCGATTTAAAAAAAAAATGTATTCATTCATATTGAGTTGGGTGGGGTAGAGTTTTTTTAGTTTTTTTACTCATCATGGGGGAATTTATTTTTTGCCTGCATAGAGGGGGAATTTAAAAAAACAAAAACCTTCCTACCCCCACCCTGAAAATCTAATGGTGCGTCTCTTAAACCCACGAGCTTCGGGCCCCTGGATCCCACCCGCTGATCGCTTCGCTCGCTCCGCTCACATAAAAAATGTGGTCAAATTCAATTTAACATTCCGCTATTGGGGTTTTGAACTAAAAACAAAAATATCTTGCCCCAAAAGCTTGTGAAAAAAGGGGGAAAAACCTCACCTAGAGAATTAAAAAAAAGAAATTGCCTGGCAAACAGACAGGAGAAAAAAAATTGCCTTGACACAACCACCCTGACCCCCCAGTCGAATGGTGCGTCTCTTATCTCGCCCAATACTCAATGTTGTCCTCAAAACCGGCCTCAAAGAAATCGCATCATGGTCGAAATCGAAAATGTACCGACGGAAGCTAGAGTGTACCGACGGGGTTATTTCAGGGGGGGGGGGGGGGGCAACGGGCACCCTGGACCCAAGCCCCTTGGAAGTGGGGTGATGGGGTGCTGCAGCACTCCCATGGTTTTTTTTAAGGGGGTGCTGCTAAGATTTTATGATTTTTGAAAACAAATATACAGTGTCAATCCAATAATAAGTTCAAGAGCTGGAGCCTGAAGGGAAGGTGTAGGTTTACTGATATAAGACGGTTATTACACTACACAACAATTTAATATACCAAAGTGAAGTATTTCTCACCTCTGACAGTGAGGGGGTGGGGGAGGGGGGAAGTAATTCGTAAGACAACACAAATCCGTTAAAATGTTCGATTATGAAGATGTTTGTAAAAATATACAGTTACAGTCCAATAATTTATTAGTTATAAATTATTTAATTATTCAAGCATAACAAAATGGTTTCAGAAATGTTTTCTGAACCATTTTAGTTAAAAAACTGGATTTTTGTTGCGCTTCTCGCGTTGTAACATTTTTCATCTTTCATTAGTGTCTCTCGTTTTTTAGAGTGTTTATGAACCAAGCCAAAGTTCATTCAAAATAAATGTAAATATTCACAGCAAAGAGAGCTTTCTAGGCCATTAAAACATGCTAAAACCGGGCTAAAACCCAACAGCTTTATGGGGCTTCGCTCCCTGAACCCATGCTGTCTCTCAACCAAGTCTAAGTTTATTACAAATAAATTTAAATATTCCTAGCAAGGAGAGCTTTTCTAGGCCATTCAAACATGCTAAAACCCAACAGCTTCAGCCCCTGGTAACCCCACCAGGGCCCCTTACAGCACCCTCATACCAAATAATACTTCCAAGGGCCCTGCCTGGACCCCCCCCCCCCCCCCCCCCCGGGTACGCCACTGTCGGGCGGTGTCATCCCCCGTTCATTAGCATATCATTTTCGAATCTCGAGATGCTCTGCTTGCGATAGCTAATGATAATACACACGAGGATTTTCGAGAGAAGATCCCCGGGAAAATCCAATGCCAAGACCCCCACCCCCATTTCAACCTTGGGCAGTTCGCCAAGACTCCTCATTTCAAAGATGCCATCAGTTCCATAAGACCCTCAATTCAGATTGTGTCAGTTTGGTAAGCCCCTGTTTTTAGACTGCCCAGTAGTCACACACCCCTACCCTCTTCAAATCCCCCCCCCCCCCCCCCCCCCCCGGGAACGTGTCTCTCAATATAAATGAAGAATATCGGTATAAGTGTGTAATTATTCGTGAAATGAATTGGTAAGAAAAGGTGGTCAGTAGAGGTGGTCTAAACAAGTGGTCAGATAATGATGGTAAGATGAGTGTGTTTCTAGAGAAAGAAAAAAATCATCTTGGAATCCTAACACGGTTTTAATACATTGTAAAATATAAAATAAGAAGAGGCTCCAGAGCAGCTCGCTAAGTGTATACCGAATTGTTTTAAGCTTCAAAAGATAATATCAAATGGCCCATTGATCAAGACGTTTATGACACGATATGGCCTACGTTGTTAAGACACAACATCCTGTCCTTGGCAAGATCAACATGTTCCCCAGTAATACTAAAAATACAGGATAACTAAACTGTTCAAAAAAAGTTTGGAATATTTTTTCAAGCACAAGATTTTCAAATATCGCGGGATATGTTCATTCAGTGTTATATATCCATGTAAAGCTGATGTTTTCATCTTTACAATAATAATAATAATAATAATAATAATGCATTTATAATGCGCCATCTATCTAGACAACCTATTCCGAGGCGCAAACATTAAAACATATAAAAACAAACAGTTAAAATATAAAAACAATTACATCAGTCAATCAGTCAAATCATAAGCAATCTTAAACAGATGAGTTTTTAAAGTCTTTTTGAAACCATCAAGTGAATCACAGAATCGAAGATCTGAAGGAAGTGAGTTCCACAGTTTAGGTGCACAAGCATAGAAAGCCCGGTCGCCATATGAAGAATGTGTCCGAGGAACAGAGAGAAACTGAGGCGACGTGATGGAATATGTGGATTGAGAAGATCGCTGATATAAGAAGGTGCCATATCATGTAGGGCTTTCCAGGTTAGGAGAAGAAGTTTGAAATGGATACGATACCCAATAGGTAACCAATGGAGACGCTCTAAAACAGGTGAAATGTGATCAAATTTTCTAGTCCTTGTGAGCATTCGTGCAGCAGCATTCTGAGCTCGTTGAAGTTTATTGAGATTTCGTTCAGTGATCCCATATAATAAAGCATTGCCATTGTCAAGACGTGATGTGACTAAGGCGTGACTATGTGACAATGATATCCAATTTGAAGCAATCCCTTGTTCCAGTGCTCAGCCACATGCTTGAGAACATGGGGAGGTCGCAATCTGAAAGTGCCAAAATCAACACTATTTTGTGCTTTAAAATCAATAAATCATCACACAACACTGTAGTGGTCAATGTAAAGGCCCTGTCACACCATAGCGTTTGGCCTGAACGTAGCCTGAACGTATGCCGACGTATTAATAAAATAGCTCGAAAATTGTCAGAGTCCAAGAACATCCAACTTCCCAACGAATTGCATAGGAAAAGTCGACAACTGTGATGGAATGGACGTATCCATAGGCGTATCCATAGCGTATCCATAGCGTATTAAACGTATACATAGCGTATGACTAACGTATTGATAGCGTATCACTATAGTCGTCGTCAGAATACTTCGGCACTTTTTAAAAACCGCCAACGCAAGCGTCTAGTTAATTGAGCGTGTGGGCGGGGACATTCATGACCCATGGATACGGTCGCGGCCAATCGGATTACAGAGTCCGCGACGCGTCGAACTGCTCAAAGATAACGCTGTTCCGACGCTGTTCTACAACGCACTTCCGTGTTTACGCTGTACGCTGTTGTCACAGAAAAAAGTGCCGAAGTATTCTGACGACGACTATAACTTAAGACAGCGTATCACAGCGTAAGCGATCGGCGAGCGTATGACCAACGTATGCTTAAGGTATTCGAAGCGTACATGTCTGCCGTGTTCGACGTATCCTCAGCGTATCCTCGGCGTACAACGAACACGTGACTTATGCCACTGCAGAAATTGAGTTTCGTTCACGGCGGGACAAGTGTTGCCAGTTCAAGTAAACGCAGCCTAGATGATAACTATTAAAATATCTAGAAGGGTAAATCTATAGGTCCAACCTATAACCTACGACGAGTAACGTACCTCTAACGTATGTCAGCGTTTGTAAACGTATGTCTAACGTACCACGAACCTATCGGGAACTTATGCAGAACGTAAGTTAAGCACACGTTGAGTACGTCGAGAAATTTTGAACATGCTCAATATTTTTTCGCGGGTTCGACGTGTTCCAAATTTCCAAAGCGTATCACAGCGTGTTCTTAACGTATAGTATCCCTAACTTACCCCTAACTTGTATCAGCGTACACCAACGTACGCCAATGTATTTTTCGATATTTCGCATACGTTTGTTTTTTTGTTTTTTTGTATATAAAGAGCAAATGTGAACAATAGCCCAACAGACATTAACAATGTTAATGAACTGAGTGATTACAAATCAAACGGGTAACTCTCAACAGAGAGCTCTGATGGGCCAATCAATTGGTTCACTGCAACTCAGAAAATAATCAAAAATACAAGTAAACACAATTGGGCGGGTAAAAAAGCCAATGAAAGTGGCGTGGGACAGGAATAGGATAAACACCCAAACATAGAGAGTAACATCAAAAAATAAGACGAAAATAATATCTGGAGGTCATTGATACATCGAGAGAGCTTAGCCAACATACTCTGAAGAGTTGTAGAGAAAGTGTCTGTTAACACGACATTTAAACGATTGTAGTCCTTCCTCTTGGATGTTGCCAACAACATTGACTGGAAGACTGTTCCACAGTGGAACAGCTGTATGGATGAAACTTCTGTCTAAGCAGCAAGTTCTGGCAGGCGGCAGTGAAAGAGCATGATCTGGCATTGCAACACTTGCACGCGTAGCACGACGATGAACATATGGTGTGGGGAGCAGTGCTGCTAAATCTTGTGGGCAGTGGTTGGTATGCATTTTGTACAAGACCGTGGCTGCTGCTACCTGTCGCCGGTGAAGTAGGCTTGTGATGCTGAGATGCGATAGACCAGTAGCATCATGAGCTCCAATGATCTTGAGTGCCGACCTTTGGATGTTGTCAAGCTGGCTTAGGATAGTAGGTGAAGCGCTAGACCAGCCTAGTGAAGCATACTCCATTACACTACGGACTTGTGATTTGTACACAGTAGATCTGCCCAATGCCGTCAATTTATTTGCAACCTTGCGAAGAGCGCCGAGCTTCTGACCAACCCTGGTTGAGACAGCCGAGATGTGTTTGGACCAAGTCAGCTTGCTATCAATGGTAACACCCAGGATTTCCAGTTTGTCTGCAGATGGTAGCTTGCAGTCACCAAAGTAGAGTTCAAGTTGGGATGGAGATTACCATGGTCTTGCACTTGGTAGGCTCAAAGGTCACTTTCCATTTATCAGCCCACGCTTTCATATTGCTTAGATCACTGTTAAGGCTAGCAGCTACTGCATTGGAGCTGGATGAAGACTTAATGGGAGCGAAAAGTGTTGAATCGTCAGCGTAGAGGTAGAGCTCGTTGTCACAGACATCCACAAGGTCATCAATGAAGACAGAAAACAGTAGTGGACCAAGGATAGATCCTCGTGGAACAGAAGCATTTATGGATGCAGTGTTGGATGCTTGTCCCGACATGACGACATTGATAGATCTATCGGATAAGTAGTTGTGTATCCATGAAAGCAGTCTTCTGGTAACACCCTTTGACATCAGTTTTGAGCAGAGTCCATTGTGCCATACTTTGTCGAAAGCTCCTTTTATGTCAAGGGCAATGACACAAACCTCGTCACTTTGGTCTAGGGAGTTGTTCCATTTCTGTGACAAAATGTTGAGGAGATCAGCTGTACTGTGGCCTTCTCTAAACCCAAACTGTCTGCTGGAAATCAGATCATTGCTGAGAAGAAAGCGTTGAAGTTGTTTCTGCACAACAGCTTCCATGACCTTGCTGATATTGCTTAGCAGCGAAATAGGGCGGTACTTTGTCGGGTCAGCCTTGGAACCTCTCGTTGTCATACGTTCAGGCGATACGCCATGGTGTGACATGGTTACCGTACAGCTAGCGTATGTACCGTAAAGCTAGCGAGCATTCGGCGTTTTGGGAACTTATATGGAGGGTTTGAGTATATAAATGGGTCCCTTGAGTATCTCATCCTCACTTTTTCATGGTCTGTCGTGCTGAACACATAACCCATCATCATACGCTACGAATACGCTACGCTACGTTAAGTATACGTTAAGCATACGCTCGCATACGCTGTGATACGCTGTCATAAGTATGTTATAAGTTAGTGATACGCTATCAATACGTTAGTCATACGCTATGTATACGTTTAATACGCTATAGATACGTGACAGGGCCTTACACGATCGCCCGGCATAAGGTGAATACGTGAGAATACGTCGAAACTCGTTGGAAATACGTCAGGCATACGTTAGACATACGGCACATACGTTATCAACTCGTTATCACTACGTTGGCTGTACGTTTCCCCGTCAGCCTACGTTCATCAACGTATACCAACTTACGAGTAACGTACGAGTAACGTACCACTAACGTATGTCAACGTATATTTAACGCACCACAAACTTACCGGGAATTTATGCAGAACGTATTAAGCACACGTAGAGTACGTCGAGAAATGTTGAGCATGCTCAATATTTGTTTATGTTCCAAATTGTCACAGCGTATCACAGCGTGCTCTTAACGTAAACGACATATCCCCAACGTACCCCTAACTTATATCAGCGTACACCAACGTACACCAACGTATTTTTCGATATTTGCGCATACGTTGGCATACGTTGAGGCGATACGTTATGGTGTGACAGGGCCTTAACACTTCATTGAACAGACGATAAAGATGTTCTTTTGAGCACGAAATAGCGTTGATTAGGCACATTCAGATTGTGACGTCTCCATGTTCTCAAGCAAGTAGCTGAGCCCCGGAGCAAGGGATTGCTTCAAATTTGGTATCATTGTAAAGATGAACACATCAGCTTTACATGGATATATAACACTTAATGAACATATTCCGCGATATTTAAAAATCTTGTGTTTGAAAAAATATTCCAAACTTTTTTTGAGCAGTTTATATATGTTTTACCTTATTTGGCGTAGTATGGTATGATCAGGATAGCCTTTCTTGGTGCAATTTCTTCCAAAATTTTTCACGTCGGAGTCTGCAGTCTATGAAAGGGTTGAAGATTCGAGATAAAAAAGTACTTGATAGCTACTTGATAAGTGTACTTGATGAGTGTTGTTCAACAATTAACGTGTCGACAACAAACCACCTCATATATATAACAAATCTCATGGACTTTCATTATCAATTCTATGAGGTTATTATGCAAATAGAATTCAACAATTCATTGAACTTGTTTCAAAATCATCCAACCAAAATATACCCAGGTGCTAACGATTCATGAACAAGCAAGACAAAACCTTTCTTTTCCCAAAGAAATATAGTAATATGCAAATCAAAGTTGGACTGTTTCCAAAACTATTCAACCACCTAAACTAAAGAGTCAATACAGCCAGGGACAATCGATTTTCGCTGATACAGCTCTATTTTGACGGCATATACATGTACATCAGTATATCGCGATGCTAACGCTATAAACAATTATTTTTCAATAACACATTGAAGGATATATATTTTTGGCTATTTTGGATGATTTGGTTAAACTTTCTTTTTCCAAAAAAATTGAAACCTTCACGATCATATGAATTAAAGATTGAATTCTGTCGATTTTTTTATTATTTTATTTTAAGGTATACAAATATGGCGATAGCTTCAAATAAACCTTTGTATACAGGGTGTGTTTAAAAATGTTAATAAAAGTGGCACAATGACTTCAAATATACTCGCATAATTCTGTTTCGGATAGAATGTTATTTGTAATTTATTTCACCCCAATAGAACAACATATTCCTCATAAAACTTGAAGTAACAAATTGAATTTTTCTGATTATATTCATTTTGAACTTGCGTCAAAACTTGAGTCTTGCGACGATATTTCTGAGTTGACCCTGGTAATCCGATGTGCTGTGTCAGTGATATAAAGTGTTCCTTTGAACAATGTTCCCCCATTATTGAAGGACCTCAATCTGCGGTAACGCGGACAGAGGGGAACTTAGGGGGGATTTTCCCCTCTCGGAATTGGATTTTTTTTCTTCAATTTTCGAACCCATTTGAGGCGATTTGGTGTGTACGTTTGACCAATATTTTATTGTAAAGCCTTCACTTCATTTCCAATCAATATTGGCTTATTATCCATATCGTTCAAAATTTGATGTTTCCCTTTAAATTTTGCAAAAGCAAACAGCACGGTGCTAGGTTTTGAAATTCCACGGCTATGTATAATATCATTAGGTAAGCGGCGCGAGCGAAGTGGAGTGAGCGGCGCGTTTTGCTGCGTGGATGGGGTCTGATTAGTATACATTTTTAATGGTCCCGAAAATGTTCCTGGGCGCGAATTGGGTTAAATGTTTCAGTATTGAAGCTTAACGAGCGTGCAAACTATATATATTCTAACATTTCTGACGCCATTTTGTTCAACTTGACTAACAAAATATTGAAAATGATTCGGGTGGAGCGCTTAAAGAGTGGCTATTGTAAAAAAAAGGTTTAGAAAAACGTTCCTGAAGCCATCTTGTTAAGCTTGAATAATAAAACATTTAAATAAAGTTGCGCGTTGGTTAATTTAACAATAAAAGTAACCTTGTTAAGCTTGATTCTTAAACCATAAAACATTGAAAATAATTCGCGTGTAGCTTGAAATAAATTGCCTATATATTGTTTCACTAAAAAAGGTCCAGAAAAACGTTCCTCAAGCCATCTTGTTAAGCTTGGATAATAAAACATTCAAACTAGGTTGGGAGGCTGAAATGGTCCTGAAAAACGTTCCTGAAGCCACCTTGTTAAGCTTGAATAATAAAACATTGAAATTAATGTGCGCGTAGCGCGCAAAGATTGGTTATTTTAACACTAAAATGGTCCTGAAAACGTTCATGAAGCCATCTTGTTCCAAACGCGAAAACAAATCTATGGTCCAGAAAATGTTCCTGAAACGTGTTGTTATAAAGCTTGAATAATAGACATTGAAACCAATTCGTTACCTCTTTTGTCAATTGAGGAAGGGGGGGCGGGCTTCTGGTTACGCCACTGACTGGTGGTGGGGGAATGCCGTTGGCGGGGATTCAGAGGGCACGCGCCTGGTATTTAGCATGCGTAAACGATTCTCCAAACACACATAGGGGCCTAGTCAGTTTCAATATTCACAAATGTTGTGTCTAAGCATACTTAAACCACCCCGGGCATATGAAACTTTTTGGTAATTAAAGGGGCAAAAACTTATAAGAGGTTTTGGTGAGGAAATCATCAAAATGTGGTGCACCAAACGTGCCAAATGAGAGTGCATTAAAAATCAGAAATTATTTAATATTTCAATTTCTTGTAGGCCTACAACGTAAAATGTTATATTCAAATCAGTATGATATATAAGTTGCGATATAAGATAACAGCTCGCGAAAACATTTTTTATTTTACCATGGTTGGATCGACCTAGATTCATCGTGTACGTTGCTATGTACGTTGCTATGCAACATTCAAACTTGTTCTTATTAAATCCAAATTTCATAGCTGTTTTCTGTTAGATATTTACCCCACGGTACGCTATTGAAATTTACCACAAAATGGTCTTCTTTTGTCTAGTATTCGATCTTAATCTTCATCATTCATTATAATCTGCATGGGTTTCGATGTTCTTTGTTAATCTATAGAAATATGACATCGTGTTTGTGTGTTCGTCACGGCAACTACAATGAAAAACTCCCTCGATCGCATGCAAACATTTGTAAATCATGGGACAACAAGGCGTTGTTGTTAATGAATCACGGTAAGATCATGCAGTAAGCGTTCATCATTCCAATTTCGCGTTATTATATGGCAATTTGCCATATTATTCATGTGTCGCCATAATAGAAAAATCCAAGTTTTAAACATGTTATGTTAAAATGCTAACCCACTTTCACTAACAGTGTTTAAATTGTCTTTATTTCATAAGAAGGCTATAATCAAGTCGTGGATGTCTGTAAACAAGCTGAAATTGAATGATGATAAGACAGAGTTTTTAATTATGACCTCCAGATTCAATCAACGTAAAATATGTGATCATCATATCAATATTGACACTTCTTCTGTTCTTGCTTCAAAATCTGCTCGGAACTTAGGAATTGTGTTTGATAATAATCTATGTATGGATATTCAAGTTCGACGGATATGCCAATCAGTGTATTATCATATACGGAATGTCAATAGCATAAGGAAAATGTTAACATTTGAAACCGCAGCTACTATCGTCCATGCTCTTATAACTTCTCGTATTGACAATGGCAATTCTCTTCTTTTTGGCATCACTGATCACTTACTTCACAAACTACAACTCGCTCAAAATGCTGCTGCTCGCATTCTCACTAAGACCAAGAAATTTGATCATATCACTCCAATTTTGAAAGATCTCCACTGGCTTCCTGTTCGCGAAAGGATTCATTTCAAACTTCTTCTTTTAACTTGGAAAGCTTTGCATGGCACTTCACCAACTTATATTGCTAATCTTCTTGTTCCATATCATCCAAAACGTACTCTCCGGTCATCTGATAAACTTTTACTTGTTGTTCCACGGACTACTTCTTCATTTGGAGATCGCGCATTTTCGGTTGCTGCACCAACTCTCTGGAACTCACTACCTTATAATTTAAGATGCTGTGATTCACTTGACTCTTTTAAGAACTTGTTAAAAACAAGATTATTTGACTCAGTTTATAATTGATTTCTTTGTATTATATACATGTACATGTATATGCAAATCATCCTTGTTTATGTATTTTTCATGTTAATTTGTATTTTTGTTTTATATGTTGCGCCTCGGAATAGTTTTACCTAGATTGACGGCGCATTATAAATGCCATTATTATTATTATTATCTATATACTAATTTTCGGTCCCTCGCCTGATTAGATAGTTCAATAATAATTTTGCACTCGCGTCCCTCTTCAACTGAAAAAGCGTGGTAATTGCGCCTCTAATACACGAGCTAATTAGATAGTTCAATACCCGTTTTTCCCCGTTTTCAGACATGCGCAGAAAGGATCACATGTGAAAATCCAAAATGTTGAATTTATTTTACTCGGGTAGCTACTGTTCGGACACAAATTGTGGTTTTCGGAGTGAGTGATGACATATGGTCTTCACCCAAAAAATTTCTTCAGGGATATAGCTACATTTCTGTATATGCGGCTGTTTGTTATTCTTAAAGATCGCATAGTAACAAGCATTTATACGTCCGACAAATAAAAATATTTCACGACATTTTCTAAATGTAAACAAAAACTCTTACACAGATCTTAAAGTGACACTTTCACATTAGTAACATAGATGAATGCGACGTTTGCTAACGATAAAGAAACTGGCAGTACCATATCAACCGTTTCTATGTTGTGCTGCGCGACCGCGTTTAACATGGCGCACGCGGTTCGGCGCACACGTAATGACGCAGACAAAAAGTGTACGCGTTTGAAAAAGTGTACGCGTTTGTGGCGCAAACCGTGCACATTGTAACGGAGCAGAGTGAAAGCAGGCAGTCCGTACACTCTTAGAAAAAGGATGCTTCAGGCTTCAGGGGTTCTTGGCTGTCCCGTATGGAACCCTTTATATCACCTTAAAAGGTTCCAAAAAGAACCATTTTAAGGTTCAAAATAGGCAAATATGGGCAAACATTGGTCTTTCGAACCTCTAAAGGTTCTCTACAGAACCTTTTGGGGCCTTTAAAATCAAAGAACCTTTAAACCATTATACGGGACAGCCAAGAACCCCTCTGAAGCACCCTTTTTCTAATAGTGTACCCTAAAGCCACCTCCTCCGCACTTCCCTTACTTGATAATCTGGATATAAGGGCACATGGGGCATCTGGATAAACGGAACGTGTGGTACATTATCATGATTATTATAGAGTGTCTGGATTATTCAGGGCATCCGTGGTATCTGGATTACGGGGTTCACTATAAAACGAGTCTCAAATTACCTGGATATACTATGCGCAGGTGGGCCACCTGTGACAACTGGATTTTAAGGGTGTACACTCAGGTAGTATCTCGGGAGGCTTTATAGAACACAGCAAACATGATAAAGGGACTACATACTATACGTTAAGGCCCCACATGCCTATTGGAGGACTAATAATTTAATGTAAATAGGCCAAACAAAACCCGGATGGCACACATTGTGCTCAAGTACAAGCGTGAAATGGTACATTAGTGATCTTGATGATAGACTCCGCCGACCATAAAACTAAACGACCGACTATAAAACTATAACGCTCAGAACGTAGGCCTACTGAATTACCTGGATACAGTATGTGCATATGAACAGTGGCGACACTTGCACGGGGAGACATTTAAAAGCTAAATTTAAGTAACTTTCAATTTTGACATTAAAATTCAACTTTTTATTATTTGGGGTACAAAATAGGTAGAGACATGCGCTGACAGGAGTATAACTGGGGGTATTAAGAACACGTTGATGGAGTAGGCCTACTCGGATTAAGATCTTGGGTATCTGTATTATTTAAGAGCACATTGGGCCTAGGCTCATGGTGTATTAAGGGCACCATGTTACTTACATTATATCAAGGGAGGCACCTTAGTACCTGAATTATTTGAGGACATACTCTTGATTGATATTTATATAAACATTTATAACGCTTTGATATTACTGACCTCTGCCTATTGTGATATGACTTTTACTGTCCGCTATCTTCGCACCCGCGTTTAATTTACTTGACTATGATAAAGTAAGGGCACCTGGGTATCTCGAGATAACGGCACACTGCAGTGGGCCTACCTTGATTATGTGGTATCAAGTGCATTATTAAGGGCACCTGGGGTAACTGGATTAGGGGGTAGGGCTTAGGCCTATGGGGTCCCTGGATATAATGGGACAACGGGTACCTGCATTTCAGGTCTCATGGGAGGCCTACATAGGTATCTGGAAACACAAACGTAGGCCTACCTAGATTAAGGCAATGTATAACCTGGATTATCAAAAGCACTTGCGATATTCGGATTATTTAGGGCCCCGTCTGGATTATGTGTATAGGACATGTTCTTGATTATTGTATCAAATTTTCTTACGCTTTGTTTACTTATTCCCCGTGAAATCTTCTAGCGGGTCCAGCGCGAAGCGCTGGTACCCGCTAGTTATTATTAATTGCTGTAAACAGCGGCGGTACTGTACGCAGCACGCGTACTCCCCTCCCAGGCGCAGATCCCGGTAAACCCCCCCCCCCCCCCCGGGCACGCGCCTGCCAAACGAACATGAAAATCCTTACTTAAATGTTTGATCGATGTATTACATATAGCACATACACAGCCAGTCCAGAGTAACACAATCTTCACTTATCGTACAGCTTCAGAGTGCTATAAATTTGACATCGTAAATAACCTGATTAATTATATCCCAACTTGGTGTGTGTGTGATTAGTAGATGATTGTTTATCTTGATCAGCATGATCAGTGTTGCTTGAATCAAAACTTCTAAGTTCTATCAGTGTCCTACTGTGCAGGGGTTTGTACAGCAGAGTTCTGCCACATAACTCATCACTAATACTAGTACTGTCGATGAGTGCTATTAATTCCTTATAGCACTCGGCAGCTACGCTGCCTCGTGCTATTAGTCATACTTATATTCATATGAATCAAGATCAACAACCAAAAATGCGACGAAAACGGAGAGTTAAATTCATATGGTACTAAAAAGACAGGAATCTTGCGTGGTGTATAAAAAGCAGTACAACGAATACGACACATCAAAATAGCTTCGACGTAGGCCTATTAAAAATACGCCAGAGCTTAATAGTCTATTCCCGGAGTCTATTTGTCTGAATTCCGAGTGAACATACAACACATAATAATAGTTAAACTTAAAACAGTTTCATGATGATAAGATAAGGTTCTTATACTGATCCAAATAGTATACTCACAACTGTGGACGTTTCGGCAGCACTGTTGCCTTTCTCAACACTTGGTAGATTGTGGTGAGTTATTTACCGTCACCGACGCTAGAGGGAGTTTTCTCAGCGACGGTTTTAGAGTTGCCAGTTCGTTTCTTGACTCCAGACAGTAAAAGTTCGTCAAAACCGATCTTGTTCCGTGCCTATGACCATAGCCTCTTTCCATCCAATCATATAATTACTGTCCACAACATGATCCGTAATGGCCGACTTATGCATAGTAGATTGTGACGACTTGCGGCTGGCTCGGGTGGCAATGTTCTTGCTGAATTTCTCTACTACAGTCTTGTGCTCCTCCAGACGAGTGCCGAATTTTCTGCCCGTTTCACTGACATAACTTAAGTTGCAGTTTTTGCACGAGATGTTGTATACAGCATGCGTGGTGTTGAGTTGATCACGTTTATCTTTCGGGTTGACAAGTTGATTCCGGATGGTAGTGCGGTCTCATAGCTGTTGATATGTTGTACAGGCTGTATCAAAATGAGTTGTACTCTGATATGTTCCATTTTCAAAAAAGCATTAAAAATATAAAATCTCTGATAAATACAATATTTTTGATTTTAATAAATAGGGAATTATGTCAACTTATTGATCTGATAATCTGAAGATAATTGGCTGTTGTTTCTGACCGCTATTGTCATTCAAATGAAGATCGACGTAATCATGGTTTTACTCGCAGCAACGCAAATTTAATAGGTTCACTGCACAAACTCTTTATAAGTAGTGAATATATGAGTGCAGTCAGGAGGAACTTTGAATTGTGCGCTTCAGATCTAACGTTTCGATGAAAATGATAAAAACACCAATATTCCTTTAAAAGCTTGTAAATTCTGAAAACAATGTTCGATTGTCGTAAATCAAAATTCTTAGAAAAGATGAAACTTCAATAATTTTGCATATAGAAGCAAAATGGTCTAAATGGTTCGTAACATATCAAAAAAAATCTGAAAAACTGATCAGACCACGGTACAAATCTTTTTGATACAGCCTGTATTTCTTCATTACCCGCGATACTCTTTCCGAAATCCCTTTGACATACGGTATGACAACAAAGCCTTTGTTTTTATTTTCCTCCTGGTGTTTGGAGTCCTTCTTTGGTTTGGTCTTCTTTGTTGACATCTGTTTCTTGACTTTGTCAAAGGTCCACTTTGGATATCCACATTGAAGTAAGGCTTCTTGCACGTGTTTTTCCTCCTCTTTGTTGTCCGCTTCTTCCGTGATCACTCGCTCTTTCCGATCGTTTAGTGTTCTTATGACGCCCAATTTCTGGTGTAGAGGGTGATGTGATTGGTAATTTAAGTATTGATCTGTGTGTGTAGGCATTCGGTAGACCAACAGCTTTACTGATCCATCTTCTTTCGTGACGATAAGGGTGTCCAGGAAAGGTATTTTTATTTTTCCAGTAAATAACTCACCACAATCTACCAAGTGTTGAGAAAGGCAACAGTGTTGCCGAAACGTCCACAGTTGTGAGTATATTATTTGGATCAGTATAAGAACCTTATCTTATCATTTATGTCTACCGATCCTGATGAATCTATTCAATAAGTTTCATGATGTTTGTTGTCTTGTTCATATCAGGTTCATACACTGACATTATATTTTGTATGATATTTATGAAGTGTTCCCAGTTTGATATTTAAATGTTTGATGGAAACAACTATCGTGTATTATTTTAGTGAATGGCTTTCCTCAGTGGCGTAGCCAGTTGTATTAAGTCTATAATATGGTAACCCAAGTTGGCAGAACATGGATATTGAAATGAAGTGCAAACTTTAACATGTTTAACTTGTATTATTTTATATTATATATAATTCAACAATATAAAGCAGTTTACCAACCTACGGAGTTTTACAATAGACAATATAACAACATATAATTTGATTTATTCAGTTTCCATTTCATCATGCGATCCCTACCGTATTTGGTCCCTTCTCTTATGTCAATGTGTAGATTGTAAAATATAGCCAGGCGCTATAACCACTGAGACCCGGTCCTTGCTGAAAAACGGCAAGTTAAAACAGAGGTAAGTGTATAAGCGATATATATGGACAGGGGAACAAAAGGCAGGAAATGACAAGAGATAATGTAACACAGTGGGGGTCAAAGTGACAGATGGATGAATAGGGGAAGGTATATCAAACTTGACAGCTGATTGATGAAGTGGATAATGTAACAAAAGGATGACATACACAAAGGTGAGATTAAAGAGTGAAAGGCAAATGGGATATAAAAAATGGTGAGTAAAATCCATAATGGTGATGGATGACTACAAATTAATAATAAAAATGGATGGAAATGTAAAATGACTGAGGGAATGCATGAGAAAACAAGATAAAACAAAGTGGGTCTAGGCCTATGGTATAACAATTAATGGAAATGCACTGGAACGAGTAATGAAAATTACTGCGGCATAGGAGACAATGTCGAAAATGAAAACATAGTATCACACATAACAAGAAGTAAAAAATTGAAAAATAAAGTGAAGAAAAAGTGGAGAAAAACAAATGGGTATAAAATACAAGTGATAGGTTAATCAGATACAAATGGAGGAGGTGGGGGAGGGGGTTAAGTCTAATCGTTCCCTTCCTGGATGTTTAGGCCATGGGGCAGAATAGTGAGAAGACGCTTCATCCATAGCTTCTCTCTACTGAGACGTACCACTTCTGAACGGCTACCTAAAGATTCAATGCCCTGTACGATCATATCAGACATAGTGTGGTTGGGAAGGTTAAAGTGTTGTCCGACAGGTGGCTTGTTGGTGTTGACCGTCGATCTGTGTCCATAGAAGCGCTTCTTCAGTGAGTTTTTGGTCTCACCAACATACTGGACTCCACACACTCTACATGATAAGAGGTAAATGACATTAGATGTGGTACAAGTGATGTGACCCTTTGCCTTGTAGGTGGCATGGGTGGTGTGACTGGTGAAGGAATCGCCTTCCTTGATGTGTTCCCGGCAAACGACGCACCTGCTGGTGGTCGACTCGCATTATACAAAATGGCAACCATGAAAAAGTGAGCGTATACATTGCTGTATATACACTTCACCAAAAAACCTTTGATTGTAAAAAATACTTGATCTTTGATGATTAATTTTGTTCTCTTTTGCAAACGACGTTGACCTTTAAAACTGGAATTTGTCTTTTGTAATAGTCACTTACTTTAGTTGAAATGATTGATTATTCTCTTTTTTACAAACTTTGTTGAACTATATTTGCTTCTTGTCAAAAAAGACTTCTAATAATTCAGTTCTTATGACCTTTTAAACTGAATTTTGTCTTTCGTAAATATACTTTAGTTAACATTATTATGTGTTCTCTTTAATACTAACTGTGTTGAACTTTTGAACTGAAAGTGGTATTTTGTAACAGTATTTTACTTTCAGGTGATTCAGAATAGGCCTCTTTTTTATTTAAAAAAAGACTTAGGCCTGTTTAAAAAAATAAAATTAAAAAAACCAGCAAATTTTCGCGGGCTACGCGCGATAATTAGTTTCTATATTTGATTACTCAATCTTATATTAACAAGATAGATTCAGGAACGTTTTTCTGGACCTTTTTATGCTTATTGCATACTAACCGGTCGCAGGTCGTGGCGATCTTAGGTAGCTCGAGTCACCGGTGCTCGAGTGGACTATGTGATACAAATCGCTCACAGCAACTCGACAGATCGGGGCGACCAGTCGCGCACGAGTTGACTGCAGCGATCCGAACTTTTGGAAAGTCGCGTGAGGTCGTAGCTGACTTGATTGCATTCGATTGAACAACAAATTACGTCAATTACGTCATCACGAGCGCAGTGGCGTATCTGGGGTCTTTTTAAGGGGGCAAAGGGTATTTTGGTGGTTTAAAACTGGCTGTAAGTAGCGCAACTCCAACCTTCTCCTCTACCACTAATTTTCCTTTCTCCTATCTTATATCTCTTTCTACTCTGCATGCTTCTACTATGCAACTTTTTCCATGCTTTGCTTTGGTCTAGGTTGTAGATACAGGAGGCACTTCCATATCAGCCCTCCTGTCCCATCGCGTCCCTTGCAGTTACCCATCTCCACGTCGTCGAAGACTGAGATGCATTGCAATACAGTGCATGTTAGTCGCGTGCCACCTGGATAGCCAAACCTTGCGGTTAGTGCTAACTGACGGAGCTCGGGGGGGGGGGGGGAGGGGGGGGCAATGGTCGGTAGATCTAAGACTATTGGAGTAGTCTGAAGGTCTATTGAACATAGCTTATTAGATTTCAATCTAAAACATTGAGACTCGGGTAGAATATACTCATTAGCCTTGGCTGGTAAGTATTCTAGAAGAAGGACAACTTTGATAATAAACCATGCTGCAGGAGTTGCGACCGCAGTGATTATAGCAACAGAAAAACCACGATGGCAAACCAAATCAACACTAGGGTTAAAGTCCGGTGTATGCTTGGTGTAAGATATTTCATGTATTTATAAAAGTTAGACTAGTGTCCAGACCTATACCAGAGTCGATGTAGGGACCCAGATAACATAACAATATTGGCCCAATATTGATTTTTCATTGGCCCAATATTGGCTTACAATATTGGCATAATATTATTTGGCCATTTTTATTTGGCCATTGGCCCAAGCTTGGCCCAATATTGGCACTCGCCAATGAGTGCCAATATTGAGCCAATACTGGACCAATATTGGCATTTGCCAATGAGTGCCAATATTGGGCCAATACTGGGCCAATATTGGAACTCGCCAATGAGTGCCAATATTGGGCCAATATAACATAACAATATTGGCCCAATATTGATTTTTCATTGGCCCAATATTGGCTTACAATATTGGCATAATATTATTTGGCCATTGGCCCAAGCTTGGCCCAATATTGGCACTCGCCAATGAGGGCCAATATTGGGCCAATATTGGGCGATCTTGGAGAAATGTTAGGTAGGAAGCCAGGTGGCCAGGAACAATTTGGCCAAGGGCAAGCCTAGGACAAGGGAACAAATCTTCAAGGGACAGGACAAGGCACAAGATCCTAGCCAAAAGGCCGGGAAGCGATAACTCTTAACAGCGGCCGCCTTTTTTAGACCACGTCATAATTTGAATATCAAATCAATGGTGTTATTTCCCGCCCCTGGTATATTGCGCCCATTATTGGACCAATATTGGTTGCCAACATGATGCCAATTGAAGAGCGCCAATGCAAAACCAATATTGGTCCAATATTGGTGACCAAGAGAGTACCAACCGTGCCAATGCGCACTCACTTGGTCACCAATATTGGACCAATATTGGTTGCCAACATGATGTCAATTGAAGAGCGCCAATGTAAAACCAATATTGGTCCAATATTGGTGACCAAGAGAGTACCAACCGTGCCAATGCCATTGGCACTCACTTGGTCACCAATATTGGTCCAATATTGGTTGCCAACATGATGCCAAATGAAGAGCGCCAATGTAAAACCAATATTGGTCCAATATTGGTGACCAAGAGAGTGCCAATGGCATTGGCACTCAATTGGTCACCAATATTGGTCCAATATTGGTTGCCAACATGATGCCAATTTGGTCCAATAATTTTTGTGACCAATAAAATGCCAATGCCAATATTGCCAATGGGGAACCAATATTGGCCCAATATTGGTCAACAAGATAATGCCAATGCCAATATTGCCAATATTGGGCCAATATAGGGCCAATATATGTATGTTGTCTGGGGAGGAGCTTGTATCAAATCTAATCAAATATAAAATTGACATGATCGGGATACAGCAGCACCGCATTGTCCATGATGACCCAGGGAAATATGAGATCATTTTGGGCAGAACACTGATCACTTCCTCAGCAACAAGAAATAAAGCAGGTGCAGCTATTATAGGTGGAGTCGGGATACTACTCAACAACACAGCACTCCGATCATTAGCAAGTATCAAACCACATTCTGATCGTACACTTATAGTCAACTTCCATGGTAACCCAGCAACAACTGTAGTGGTGACCTACTGCCCTACAAATGTGGCGGAAGCGGACATCATAGAAGAGCACTACAACAGTCTAAAGGGGGCGATTGACTCCATTCCAGCACACAACATCTTGCTTGTTGTTGGCGACTACAATGCCAGACTTGGAAAGGATGACGCCAAATTTTCATACCATAATGATACAAACAGAAATGGAGAGTATCTAGCAGAACTAGCTAAAGAGAAAGATCTAATAGTCGCAAATACCTACTTTCGCAAGACAAAAGGCAAGTTGTGGACATATGTCAGCCCAGGCGGCAACAAACTACAGCTGGACTACATCCTTGTCAGGCGGAAATGGCGAAACAGTGTTCAAAATTCTGAAGCATACAACACCTTTGCTAGTGTGGGATCTGACCATAGAATAGTCTCTGCTAGCATCCGATTAAGCCTCAGGAAGAGTAAGATCATCAAACGGAAAAAGCAGTACGATTGGAATCTATTGACAACTGATCAGGATCTACAAGCTAAATACAGTATAGAGGTGCGTAATAGGTTTCAGCCCTTCAGGATGACGTAGAAACTGCAACTGAGAAATACACAAGGTTCATTACAGCCACTCAAGAAGCTGCAGAAGAAGTCATTCCTGCGAGGAAGAAAGAGAAAAGAACCTATTTCTCAAAAGACGCCCAGGTTATCGGGGCGAAAACAAAAATTGATGAAGCTTACGCAAAATATCAACTAGACACTAATAATGAGGAAAATAGAAGAGATTATAAGGATGCTAAGAAGAGCCTAGTGTAAAATAACGAATTTTTGCGCGCTACGCGCAAAATAGTTTCAATGTGTTATTATTCAAGCTTATGACTTCAGGAACGTTTTTCTGGACCATATTAGCGGTACAATAACGCATTTTTAATTAGCTTCAATGTTTTATTATTCAAGCTTAACAAGATGGCTGCAGAAACTTTTTTTTGTGAACATTTTAGTGTTATAATAGCCAATTTTTGCGAGCTTCGCGCGAATTTTTCCATTCTTTCTGGACCATTCGAGTTTAAAAAAATCTAAAACCTCACAGAACCCCACGCAGCAAAACGCGCCGCTACTTGATGATATATTATTCAACTAACACAAAAAGTCCCTGACCAGGCGCTTTGATGTTAGCTAATCCAAAATCATAATATATATGAGATATACATGAAATGGGCAAATTTCTTCTCCGTAGTTTGATACCTCATTCATAAAGATCGAATGGATATTTTTTTAAAGTTATGATGGTTTTATTAACCACAAGCAACGACAACAATGTTGCACTAGAATTGGTTTCCTAAGGGATATCATCGAGTTGTATTACCCACTGTGCGCTATCTCAACCAGTCATGTATGGGGATGAATGGGTAACAGGCATCTACAGGGAGTCGGTACACACACATTTTCAATGAGTAATCATTTTGGTAGGTGTTGTCGATTAAACAATCATAACATCAACAATATCCACTCGATTTTTATGAATGAGGTATCACGAAGAAGAAATTTCCTCAAGTAATGTATATCCCAGATTCTTCGTATCGTTGATTGATTTTGGATTAGCCAGCATCAAAGCACCTGGTCAGGGACTTTTAGTGTTAGGTGTATATAGCCAGCCCATGGTAAGCTGGCGGGTGTCAACACCATCCTACACACGCCTATGACTTGCCCACCCGTTAAATCTTAACACTAAGTTCTTGTGACCCGGAAGTATACACGTGCACGCTTGGTGTTTTCGTTGTTAACACGCAATATTAAAAGACAATGAATTACGAAGGCATTCTTTTTCAGGTGAGGCGGTATTTTTGGTATAACAAAAGGTCAAAGGTCGTGGCCCATCGATTAGCACGCTTTACACTGAGCGGTAACTCGCGAGGAGAAACAGGGGGTTGAAAAGTTAACGGTAATTACCGTTAAGTTAACTTAGTGTTAACTTTCTAGTGCCCCAGTAGAAAATCGCTCATGTGAATCGAGCTTTAGACCGTTAGCACGAACCCGCGCTTTGCTTTTCAAAAGCACCAATAATCCGCGCTTACAACATTGCCACATGGGTACCCCACCGGGTTTAAAATCTCATCAAAATACACCCCATTCCATCACCTTTGATTGATCAGCCAAACCAGACAAACATGAAGGACAAAAAACAAATAATATCACTCAGTCAGTTGTAGTGTAATTGTCTTTACTTTTGATTTAATTCCATTAAATTAAAATATCAAACTGCACACCTCTTTTGCTCAGTTGTCATGAACACTTAAAGAATAAAATTAAAAGCAATTCTTATTAACACAATATTTTCTTCTAAATTCTATAGTAGATTGTTATAACTAAAGGTCTCAAAAGTCATCCCTTGAAAATATTAAAAAGAACAACAAATATCACAATGACACCACCTCCTGTAAATATACATTTACCATGATTTAAGTTATACAGTGTTGCAAAATAAAGGAAACCCAAATTGAATCATCAATTAAATTTGAGATAATAATATAGTGTGAGATATCAAAAGAGGGAACAGGAGGTTCTCTTTACAATGACACCCTGATCTTGAAAGCTTTGTCCCTGGTGAATGAATCACAATGCATAGTTTGGCAACAAGTGAAATCACTGCAATGTGACAATAGAAACCCTAGCCATTCATTCTTTGTGTGACATGTTCTCAAAGAGAAAATCTGTTTTTGACAGTGGAAAAATAATTCCATAAGGCCTTTTGGATCTTTATACCACCTGTTACGTAACACTGGTCCAACAAAGAGAAATCTGTTTTTGACCATGGGAAAATAGGTCCAAGGCTTTTCGGAGTGTTACACCTGTTACGGACACCGATCCCATGGTTCAACAAAATGAGGATAGATCAGCGTAACAGATTGGTTGGATGGCTGAAGTGTGTAAAGTTTTCTAGGAGAGTCTGTTTTTGACCATCCATACCTTAGACGGCTTTTTGGAGTGTCCTTTTACGTAACACCCATGGTCCTACCAAATTAAATGAGGATATACCAGCATAACAATGGTTGAATAGCCGAAGTTGCCAAGTCACAGTTCAAATATCACAGTGCTGTCCAACAATTATTGTAATGCAACCGTGACAATGCTTTCATGGTCAGGGTGTCTAGGAAAGAAAACACCCAGTTCTTTCTTAAGACATCACATTTTATCTATAACTCTGCCGTTTAATTTTAATTGATGATTCAATTGGGTTCCTTTATTTTGATATACACTGCACTACTGATATATGAATATAAACATTGATGTATGACTACTATCATAGATTTTAAATAATATGCTATACGACATGGTGCGTCATTTGAGAGGGTTCGTCACAAATGGTGCGTGCGTGCGCCACGAAATTGACTCACGATACCGCAATGGCGTAGCTAGGTTTTTCATATTGGTGGGTGGGGCGAAAAATAAAAGTGAACCGACAATATTTTACTGACTAAAAATGTGCTATTTACACTAATTTCCAATGATTGAGCTGATACCTTTCGGCTTTAAACAGGCTTCTAAAAATATTGATCGAAAAATTGTCATCTTTGTATTTTGACCGTCGTAATTGCATGAGTTCCCTTGTCAAACGAACCGACAGAGCCAATTCTCTGGCTACGCCACTGCGATACCGTCATGCAAATATCTGTCACAGTTGTGATAGACGACTATTATAGTTCAGTCAGTTCCAAATTGGCGAACCTGTTCACAGCAGCGGATTAATTCAGAAGAGCGTCACACGCAAAACGCAATTCTATGCGATTCTAATTAACCAAATATCTTTTGGGTATACAGAAATGACGTCATCATTATTAATATTAAAAGTGTAATCAATTGTCTTTACTTTTGATTTAATTCTAATAAGTTGAAATATCAAACTGACTTTCATGTACAGTTGTCATGAACACTTGAAGAATAAAATCAAAAGCAATTCTTATTAACACAATCATTTCTTCTAAATTCTAGTAGATTGTTAGAGCTCAAGGTCTCCAAAGTCATCCCTCGAAAATATGATAATTACTTAAGAACAACAAAAATCACAATGACTCCACCACCTGTAAATATACATTACGATTTAAATTATACAATGTGTATCAAAATAAAGGTAACCCCAATTGAATCATCAATTAAAACTTTTAATATAGTGCGATATGTCATAAGAAAGAAGAGGAGGTTTCTTTCCAATGACACCCTGATCTTGAAAGCATTGTCACAGGTGAATGAATAGCGATGCATAGCTTGGCAACAAGTGAAATCACTGCAAATGTGACTATAGAAACTCTAGCCATTCATTCTTTGTGTGACAGGCTCTCAAGAAGAAAATCTGTTTTTGAAAGTGGGAAAATGATTCCATAAGGCCTTTTGGAGCGTTACACCTGTTACGTAACACTGGGCCAATAAATTTGATTCCATACCACGGCTTTTTGGAGTGTCCTGTTTACGTAACACCAATGGTCCTACCAAATTAAATGAGGATAGACCAGCATAAAAATGGTTGAATGGCTCATGGCTGAAGTTGCTAAAGTCACAGTGTGACAAGTTTACAAAGAGAAAATCTGTTTTTGACCAGGGGAAAATAATTCCAAGGCTTTTTGGAGTGTTACACCTGTTACGTACACTGATCCCTTGGTTCAACCAGTGACAATTAATTCTTAACTGTCACTGGTTCAACAAATTCGAATGAGTTTAGACCAGCCCGTGAGGAGTGTCCTGTTACGTAACACCCGTGGTTTTACGAAATTAAATGAGGATATACCAGCATAAAATTGGTTGAGTGGCTGAAGTTGCTAAATCACAGTTCAAATATCACCTGCTGTCCATCAAGTATTGTAATGCAACCGTGACAATGCTTTCATGGTCAGGGTGTCTAGGAAAGAAAACACCCAGTTCTTTTTAAGACGTATCACACTTTATCTAAAACTCTGCCGTTTAATTTTAATTGATGATTCAATTTGGGTTTCCTTTATGTTGATACACACTGCACTACTGATATATGAAGGAATATAAACATTCAGTTCCAAATTGGCGAGAATTATGAGTCTTGTATTTGTCTTTGCGCATATTTAGTGGTGAAAGTATGCATTTGCGCATCATATGAGCGAGCGGTGGGCAAGAAGGTATTCCATTTGGGCCCCCGAATAAATATCAGCGTCACAATTTTCGCCAATTTGGAACTGATTAAACTATAATAAATAATATCATAGATTTTAAATCTATAGGCCCTATGCTATACGGAGTGGTGCGTCATTTGAGACGTACTGTTTTAAATACTATGATATCGATAAATACATTTCTTCAAGTTGTAAGAGTACAAGTAACCTATATATGTAACACTCATATCAACCAGAAAACAAAACAATACAACTCGTTGCTACAAGAGAGGTTACCATTCCTCTTTTAACTTGTTCAATTTAAATAAACATTAATTCTGTTTTCAATTACGATTATAATTTGACCTTAATGTGCCAAATAGGTGATAGTAAACATAACATCAGTATGTATTTTCACAAAGTGGAAAGTGTTAATATAAAATGTTCAGACTATCGTTTTGTTTTCAATTGTGATAAGATTGATACGTGTGCAAAAGTGGCGATAGTACACTTACACCTTTGCTGATATCAAGTTTAAAATGCGATGTGAATAACCTTGATGACTTTTATGTGTAATTATGTTGAACTTGGTTTATAACTGGAATTTATTTAAATAATATATAGACTCGGAAAAACGGAAAATTGAATTTATTTAGTTTAAAAAATAGAACAAGAAAAACAAGGTAACGAATTACCTTGTTATTGCAAGGTAATGAATGTTATCTTTGAGAAAAGTATTGATTGATTTCTTGTCTGAATCACTCAATATGAGTAGACTTGGATCGGAATGTTCCCTTATTATAGTTTCGTAATAAAATCGATCATTTCTCATTACTGAAACCGAATCAAAATGCGTTTTTCTTCAAAATATAGCAAATTAAAGTCAGGTTGAAAATCAGGAAAAAAACCTTCCTGTCAAAAATATTTCGTCATTGGCTATATAATAGTAGAAAAACATGCATTAATCTGACGTAGGAGAGATTATGAGAGATTTTGTGGGTGGAGATTATAAGAAAGATTATGGTATAATTATAGGGAAGACAATCTTCCTTAATCCTTCCTACAAAAAAGTACATGTAGTCTCTTAGAAACTGACCAAAATTGTGTAATGGAAACTGACCATGGTTAAATTGTATTTGACCTGCGATGCATATTCGACCGTCCACAACGAATTCAGTGTAAAGTCACCATTTTTCAAAATGGACTTTTGATTTAGTTAAAATCTACTTCAAATAAGATTGAAAATGATATATATATATATGACATTTAGTTATTATTTTGTAAATAAACACTTAAATAATCAAAAATCCTCTTGAAAATCCTTTGTTTTTTATTGAATTTTCTTGGGTTTATTAAGCCATATCTCTGAAATGGCCCTTGCGACTTAGGTTAACATAGGGTAAAAAGTATTGATAATTTTAAATCTCAGATCCTAACAATACTTAAAATACTTGTGTATTCATAAACCAACCACAACCTCGACGAAAACACAATGGAGTGTAACCTCAGTTAATAAATAAGTCCGATATTAATGATCTGAAATCTAATGAAAGGCTACAGTATTTCAAAGATGTTGGAAAAACGACGGACCTAAATTTCATTGATTTTGATGATGAATTATTGATGAACTTAGGGCATCGATGAGTGCTAATCATTTTGGGACAGCCTGTACTATCCCTGTGCCAGGTGGCATAGAAACACCGTGGGGGAACAAACAAAAATCGTAGAGACATTTTTTTTCAAATATCTGAAATTAGCTTTATTTGTTCTGAATAAGACATTTCAGACCAATTTTAATCTACAGTAGGCTAAGTTTGACATTAACTCAACATTAATGACTGTTTGAGGAATGGAATTGGGCTTTGTTGGCTGGGGCGGTCGTGACTCGGACACCCCCCCCCCCCCCCATCCATGACCCGCAGTGACGACACTGTTATTACCGCCAAATAAACTACGCTTTCGTTTCGGCGCCAATTTAACGTGATCACCGGTCGGTCTACATTATCCCTTTATTCCCTTTTATTTTATCCCTTTTTTATCCCTCCAGGCCGGGCATCCAGGAAGCTTTGTTAAACTCTTAACATTTCATATATAGCATATAATTATACGAGTACATCTACATCTACGTATACATATTCATATTTACATAAAATGAGTGTTACACAGTAGCGTAACTAAAAAAAAAAGATCTTTCTTTTTTTGGGGGGGGGGGGGCGGGGGGGGGGGGGGGCATGTGGGGGTGGGGGGGGGGGGACAGACAGACATGTCAGGGGGCATATCTGACCATTGTTTTAGTATATACATAGAGTTTGTCATTTCAGGGCATCAGCGGGGGGAGGGGGATGCACCCCTCCCCCTTCTGGGTTACGCTACTGGTGGTGTTACAGATTAGGCCACAAAAATTGTTATGTTGTCCTCGACCGCCCGCTCGTCAGATTTAGGGCCGCTCCGATTTTTTTTCAGATTTTTTTCTTCAGATTTTTTTTCCTTTTTCAGATTTTTTTAAAACAGTTTAAATGGCATTGAATATTAAATAAAGTGTTTATAACATATTGTGCGACTCTTAGAGTCGTTTTAATAACAATTTTTTATTTGGCCTTACATAATGAAAAAACAACCAAGCAAAACAACAACAAGTAGAACATCATCAAGGTCGTATTTTGTTTTACTAGTATAAATGATGGAATGTAGTCTGTATCCTTAAGGCATTTGTCGGGTTCATCGTTAGCATGACATAAATTGCCCGCATTAGGAGCGCTATTAATTCTGTCTGGTAAACCTATTGTTATCAATTACTACGAGAGGATTGCCTGATTGTATATTTAAATTCGGGGCGTGTATAGCGGTACTGTCTTGCTAACTGCATGGGTGAGTTTCCATTATGTTGCAAATTACATCCACGCTCATGCGTTTAAACTACTCAGATTTATTTTTTTTCAGATTTTTTTTCCTTTTTCAGATTTTTTTAAAACAGTTTAAATGGCATTGAATATTAAATAAAGTGTTTATAACATATTGTGCGACTCTTAGAGTCGTTTTCATAACAATTTTTTATTTGGCCTTACATAATGAAAAAACAACCAAGCAAAACAACAACAAGTAGAACATCATCAAGGTCGTATTTTGTTTTACTAGTATAAATGATGGAATGTAGTCTGTATCCTTAAGGCATTTGTCGGGTTCATCGTTAGCATGACATAAATTGCCCGCATTAGGAGCGCTATTAATTCTGTCTGGTAAACCTATTGTTATCAATTACTACGAGAGGATTGCCTGATTGTATATTTAAATTCGGGGCGTGTATAGCGGTACTGTCTTGCTAACTGCATGGGTGAGTTTCCATTATGTTGCAAATTACATCCACGCTCATGCGTTTAAACTACTCAATGGGCGTTGCAATCGGAGAATTATGTCATAGCAACCAGCTTTGATGGAAGGCGAATATTTAAATTTGTTGCCGATTTTTAGGGCACCAATTTAAAGCGCTGCTATGCGGGCCTTGTAGCGTAATGCTTCGTCTTCCGTCCATTCAAATTCTGTGTTGCTGACGACGTAGGTAAAATCTTGCCCTTCTCTCTCTAAATTGCAATACGATTTTCCTGCATATTCCGCCTCGAGCGAGATAAAGATTGGTTTTCCCCGAGGTAACTTATAAAAACGTCCACCTGGCTTCACCAATTTAAACCCAGGTATTTGCGCAATCCATTTTCCCGTTCCATCATACGAAGCCCAATCCTCGGTGTCTTCACTTGTTTTTAATTCAGGACTCTGATAAAACGGTTCTAAGTCTATCCTAACATAAATGTTTTCATTGAAAGCATTTTCCACAAATATGATTGAATCAGTTGATCCCATTTTGAAACAGTTGAAGAAGTAACTCCACCTAAAAACAAGAAGAAACAGTTTTTGTTAATTTGTTTGTCTGTCGGTTGTGTCGCGCCAGTCTGTCGAACTTGGGCGCCAAGTGTCATTTGCGCACCTTTCTAGATAGGATGGGAGTGACTATTTACACTCCCGTCTTGTAGCGATTTTCTATAGACTATATACACGACGGCTTATAAATCATCGTAAATTCTCGCGTGATCCTGTTCGGACGGTTTGCGACTGCGGTGCGGGAAAGACGGTAATACCGTCGTGTACGAGATAGACTTGGGACCAGTCCTTGTGTGACTTCAGTTCTTGTTGTCCGTTTCGGGAGAGCCCGAGAGCCGAGGGTGGGTGCCGGGTGGGTGGATGTATACTAAAAAAATCATGTCCAATATAAATAATCTAATTTGAATCATCAATTAAAACTTTAGATAATATAGTGCAAGATGTCATAAGAAAGAAGAGGAGGTTTTCTTTCCAATGACACCCTGATCTTGAAAGCATTGTCACGGTGAATGAATAGCGATGCATATAAAGGGTTCAACAAAAGAAAGTATACCACTTTGTTTATGTCATTTTGAGTAACTTTCAATTTGTTTTTGTCCAAACAGGCTAAATAGGCATTTAGATGAATCTTTTAGGCATAATTTGATACCAAATTTGCCCCCTCACAACAAAGATAAACCATGATTAGCACCATTTAAAGGAAAATATCCCATTTTCAAAAGTCGCATTTCCAATACACAGCACGAGAAGATGTGGTTAATCTGTCCATGTTCCATAACATTCCTTTACATTCAAATCCTTCACCCATGCATCAGTTAACATTTGAATTAGCCCGCGCATTGAGGGATATGCGCGGTGATCAGTACGGGATAAATACGGCATATGTGTGTGTTAACAATTGGCCTATTCTTCTCGTGCTGTGCATTGGAAATGCGACTTTGAAAATGGGATATTTTCCTTTAAATGGTGCTAATCATGGTTTATCTTGTTGTTAGGGGGCAAATTTGGTATCAAATTATGCCTAAAAGATTCATCTAAATGCCTATTTAGCCTGTTTGGACAAAAACAAATTGAAAGTTACTCAAAATGACATAAACAAAGTGGTATACTTTCTTTTGTTGAACCCTTTAGCTTGGCAACGGGTGAAATCACTGCAAATGTGACAATAAAAACCCTAGCAATTCATTCTTTGTGTGACAAGTTCTCAAGAAGGACAAAAATCTGTTTTTGAAAGTGGAAAAAATTAGTCCTTTAAGGCATTTTGGAGCGTTACACCTGTTACGTAACACTGGGCCAACAAATTTGAATTGGACAGGCCAGCAAAGATTCCTAAAGATAAAATCTGTTTTTGACCATGGGAAAGTAATTCCAAGGCTTTTTTGGAGTGTTACACCTGTTACGTACACCGATCCCATGGTTCAACAAATTCAACTGAGGATAGACAAGCAAAAGATTGGTTGGATGGCTGAAGTAGTGTGTGAAGTTTTCTAGGAGAGTCTGTTTTTGACCATGGGAAAGTGATTCCATACGGCTTTTTGGAGTGTCCTGTTATACGTAACACCCATGGTCCTACCAAATTAAATGAGGATAGACCAGCATCAAAATGGTTGAATGGCTGACGTTGCTAAGTCACAATTCAAATATCACCTGCTGTCCAACAATTAATGTAATTCAACCGTGACAATGCTTTCATGGTCAAGGTGTCTAGGAAAGAAAACATCCAGTTCTTTCTTAAGACATATCACACTTTATCTAAAGCTCTGCCGTTTAATTTTGTTTGATGATTCAATTTGGGTTTCCTTTATTTTGATACACACTGCACTACTCATACATTATATGAAGGAATATAAACATTGATGTACGACTACTATCATAGATTTTAAATCTATATGCTATACGGCATGGTGCGTCATTTGAGACGGTTCGTCACAAATGGTGCGTGCGTGCGTCACGTAATTGACTCGCGATACCGCAGTGGCGTAGCTAGGTTGGTTTTCTCATATTAGCAGATTAGTGGGGCGAAAAATAAAAGTGAACCGACAATATTTTACTGACTAAAAATGTGCTATTTTACACTTATTTTCCAAAAATTGAGGTACATTTCGGCTTTCGACATTTCGGATTGTCATCTTTGTATTTTGACCGTCGTAATTTCATGAGCTCCCTTGTCAAACGAACCGACAGAGCCAATCTCAACCGACACGACTCAAATGTTGGTTGGGCCGTTGGGTGATCGCCCCTCCCCCCTCTGGCTCCGCCACTGCGATACCGTCATTAGTGTCCGTCACAGTTGTGATAGACTATAGTTCAGTCAGTTCCAAATTGGCGAACCTGTTTACAGCAGCAAATGAATTCAGAGCAGCGTGTGCGCGCAAAACGCAATTCTAGGCAATACTAGTTAAAGGTAGGGGGGGTGGGGTACCGCGCCATTTTGTCACGAAGCAATGGTTATGACGTCATATTTTTGTCGATTTTCAGAACTCTTGTATTGGATTTACGTGCAAAAAATATGCCCTTGGCATCATACTTTCCCAGGTGTGCAGTTCATTTTAAATTTCAGATGTTCTAAAATGGATGGTTTTCTAAACAATTCGAGAAAGGAAATCGAACTGCACACCTCAGGATTGCAAAAAAAGCATAAAACAAGTCAACTTTTTTGTGCCTTTGAACAGAGTGGCGGCCGGGATTGTAGAATTTAACACAGTGCATTAACCCATGACCCATGATATAAATAAATTATTTGCGTTACATATTTTCAATTAGCACGGTTAGTGTAGTGGAAAGATAGTTGCTTGAGGAGCGAGAGGTTGTGGTTTCGAGTCCCATTAGGAGCACTTTTTGTTTTATATGCTGGATTTGCTTAGCATCATCTGTATGCTTGCCCACGCGGACACCACACTGCTGGCGTTTACCGTATCAGGGTTACGCCATTTTTTTTCTCGAAAATGTCAAAAAAAATTACCGTTCTTTTAAAAATAAGAATTATAATCAAATTACAAACACATTTTGTGCGAGAGCAACACACACATTTGGCAAAAATGGCACAATAAAAATCCGTTCGTTATAAATAAATGAACAGGGTTAAATAATAAAACTATCACAATTACAGTCGTAAATCTCTGTGGCGTGCGTAGGTTGGCCATGTCGTTGGCAATCGGAAATCACGGGTTCGAATTTTCCCATTATTTTTCTATTTTTTAAACTTGATGGTATATTAATGTAACATCATTGTTATGTCAATTTTTATCAATTATAAATGCCGCCCATGCGTTTATAGTTTTCTTTTTATTTATTTATCTATCATAAATGTATCCTTGATTTATTTAACTTTGTCTAAACAATTAAAATGCGTAAACAATTATATTATTGCTCGATATAGAGTGATTTAACTTGAGTTCAGTTTGATAATATGATAGCAAAACTTGTTGTAAAACCATTTTACCAGTGTGTCCAACAATTTCACACTTTGGTAATACATTTAGAGATGTCACTTTTAGCTTGTTATAGCTAGGCTCAATATAAGCAAGTTTGCGACCTCTATAATTTTAGGCTGGTAACACAATCCCACAGTGCATTTCGTTAAAACAGTGTACATTATTTTTCCACGATACGTATCACGTGATAACCACGATCGATTTCGCAAAATGGCGCGGTACCCCAGCCCCCGCCCCCCCCCCCTAAGTTAAAGGTATATTATGTGATCTTTCCAGGGAACGCCCTCAACATCGAAAAAAAAATTAAAAGAAGATTTTCTTGCAGATTTACATTCTGATCATAAATCGTACATATATTCCAAGTTACAGGGCGATACGATTCTTAATTACTTCAAAATCATGATTTTAGAGTGAAAATAAACTGTCGGATAACTCCGACAGTTTATATTTTCACACTAAATTCACTCTAAAACCATGATTTTGAGGTAATTAGGAATCGTATCGCTCTGTAACTTGGAATGTATGTATGATTTATGATCAAAAATGTAAATCTGCAAGAAAATCTACTTTCTAAAAAAAATAATGAATAGAGGGCGCTCTCTGGAAAAGATCACATAATATGCCTTTAAACACAATATTTTGTGAGCATACAGAAACGACGTAATCAATATTATTATTAAAAGTGTAATTAATTGTCTTTTGATTTAATTCTAATAAGTTGAAATATCGAACTTGCTTTCATGTACAGTTGTCATGAACACTTGAAGAATAAAATTAAAAGCAATTTTTAGTTACACAATATTTTCTTCTAAATTCTAGTAGTTTTTTAGAACTAATATAAAGGTCTCCAAAGTCATCCCTTGAAAATAAGAAAAATACTTAAGAACAACACAAATCACAATGATACCACCACCTGTAAATATACATTATCTATATAATAATACGCTACTCTCTGTCTGTCTGTTTGTCTGTCTGTTTGTCCGTCTGTCTGTGCGCGCTTTTTCGTCGCCTTCCCGGGGTCTGGCGGCGTTCAAACTCGGTGGGTGGGTGCAGCTCGGTCCCCGCAAGAGCAAGTTCGCATTCGCTAGAGCGTACGAGGTCAAAGGTCAACTAGGGGTCAACTTTTTGAAGTTGGTCGGATCGTGCTTAAACTCGGTGATCGCAATGCTCGAGGCGAGGCGAGCGTGGCAAAAATAAAGGGTGCACACCACTATTACAGTCCAACGCCCAGCTTCCGTCGATCGCGATCACGAATGTAGTTCCTAAATAACGGAAAGAATGGTGAATATTGACATGATATGTCACTCAAAATTATTGAATTTGGTCTATATTTATTCACTGAAGTGTATCTGAGATAATTCGAATGAAAAGAGTATACATCTACTGTTTTATTTGAAAATATTGGCGGAGGGATACACATTGGTCACAACGGGCTACAAGGTCTAATTTCGTGTTAAAAAATACTACTCCGTATAAAGGGGGAAATACAGAAAAATGTAAACGGTCACCCCCATCTGAGTTTTTGACCCAGGTAATATCTATGTGTGTTAATAAATATTCCAAGATTTCATTAAATGAGTCGCAAGGTAACTCAAGATATTGCCGTTTTCCCGAGGCATCTTTCCCATAGAAACACACGTTAGCGCGTAATAGTGGTATGCACCCTAAAACGGGTTGGCGTTTGTCGGGTCATCCGGGGTCAAAGGTCGTCTAGGGGTCGAATTTTCAAAGCTTGTCCGATCGGGCTTAAACTCGGTGACGGGAAGCCCGAGTGCGAGTCGAGCGTGGAAAAAATAAAACGGCTTTGCTTTTCTTGGGTCGTCCGGGGTCAAAGGTCGTCTAAGGTTCGAATTTTCAAAGTTTGTCCGATCGGGCTTAAACTCGGGGACGGGAAGCCCGAATGCGAGTCGAGCGTGGACAAAATAAAACGCCTTTGCTTTTCTTGGGTCGTCCGGGGTCAAAGGTCATCTAGGGGTCGAATTTTTAAAGTTTGTTCGATCGGGCTTAAACTCGGTGGGTGGGTGCAGCTCGGTCCCCACAAGAGCAAGTTTGCATTCGCTAGAGCATACGAGGTCAAAGGTCATCTAGGGGTCAACTTTTTGAAGTTGGTCGGATCGTGCTTAAACTCGGTGATCACAATGCTCGATGCAAAAATAAAACGGGATAGCGTTTGTCGGGTCTTCCGGGGTCAAAGGTCGTCTAGGGGTCGAATTTTCAAAGTTTGTCCGATCGGGCTTAAACTCGGTGACGGGAAGCTCGAATACGAGTCGAGCGTGGAAAAAATAAAACGGCTTTGCTTTTCTTGGGTCGTCTAAGGGTCGAATTTTCAAAGTTTGTCCGATCGGGCTTTATGCATGCATTCTACAAACCACTAAACCCGAGAACCGCCAAACCCGGGTGACCGCCTAGTGATTTATATTATACAATGTGTATCAAAATAAAGGAAACCCCAATTGAATCATCAATTCAAACTTAAGATAATATAGTGTGATGTCATAAGAAAGAAGAGGAGGTTCTCTTTGCAATGACACCCTGATCTTGAAAGCATTGTCACGGGTGAATGAATAACAATGCATAGTTTGGCAACAGGTGAAATCACTGCAATGTGACAATAGAAACCCTAGCCATTCATTCTTTGCGTGTGAGTGACAGGTTCTCAAGGAGAGTCTGTTTTTGACAGTGGAAAAATTATTCCATAAAGCCTTTTGGATCGTTACACCTGTTACGTAACACTGGGCCAACAAATTTGAATGAGATAGGCCAGCGCAAAAGAATGGTTGAATGGCTGGTCTTTTTTGTGTGACAAGTTTCCAAAGAGAAAATCTGTTTTTGACCATGGGAAAATAATTCCATGGCTTTTTGGGGAGTTACACCTACGTATACTGATCCAATGGTTCAACAAATTCAACTGAGGATAGACCAGCATAAAAGATTGGTTGGATGGCTGAAGTAGTGTGTGAAGTTTTCTAGGAGAGTCTGTTTTTGACAATGGGAAAGTGATTCCATACGGCTTTTTGGAGTGTTACACCTGGTACGTACACCATAGACGTTGGATGGCTGAAGTATGTGAAGTTTTCTAGGAGAGTCTGTTTTTGACCATGGGAAAGTGATTCCATACGGTTTTATGGAGCGTCCTGTTATACGTAACACCCATGGTCCTACCAAATTAAATGAGGATAGACCAGCATCAAAATGGTTGAATGGATGAAGTTGCTAAGTCACAGTTCAAATATCACCTGCTGTCCAACAATTGTTATTCAACAATGCTTTCATGTTCAGGGTGTCATAGAAAGAAGACATCCAGTTCTTTATTTGAAACTCTGCCGTTTACTTTTAATTGATGATTCAATTTGGTTTCCTTTATGTTGATACACACGTCCCGCACTACTGATATATGAAGGAATATAAACATTGATGTATGACTATAGTTTATTTAGTTCCAAATTTGCGAAAATTATGAGTCTTGTATTTGTCCTTGCGCAAAAAAAATCCATGTCTTTGTGCATATTTATTGGTGAAAGTGTGCATTTGCGCATCATAAGCGAGCGGTGGGCAAGACATTATTCCATTTAGGGCCCGCGGATAAATATCTGCGTCACAATTTTTGCCAATTTGGAACTCATTAACATACAGCGTGTCCCAAAAAACTGGGTCCAAAACTTTCAGAGCTTATAACTTAAAATATGGGTAACATAGATGCTTCATGTTTAGAATATAAAAGTAAATATATCTGACATTATTTGGTGAAATTATAAGACCAATGGGATGTAAGGTTTTAGAAATACAAAGCTTTGAATACAGCGTGGTCAGAACCCGTTTTTTCGATTTTGCCCATAAACCGTCCATGCGTTGCATTTGCGCATCGTATTGACGTCATCAAAGTTTTGTCTTTGACTTGATAACAATCACTCACTCTCACTCAGGGATATTAGGGGGATAAAAAGTGTAAATGATTTTTGTTAGAAAACTCAATACATTTACCTTCTGAGACACTGCCATCTTTGAAGCAGTTCAAGAACAATTTCTTCGAAATTGGAAACCAGCCGTTTGAGATGACTGACTTAATAAGTCAGTCATCTCATCAAATGAATTAGAGGCAGGGCTGGAACTTCAGATTTGTTTCAACCAGCCAGTCAGGATCGGGCAGGTAACTCACAAAAATACCAGTCCTGCCCAACAGAAATTCCACCAGCCAGTGTAACTCTCACACTTGCACCGTGAGTTTGAAATTGTTTACCCGCCAGTCGGTTGCCGGGGTACTTTTTCCCCGACACAAAATTTACCCGCTATGGGCAGGTGGGCGGGTGCTATTTCCAGGCATGGTATCAGGGAAACAGTTGCTCTGTTTTTGTATATATTCAACGGCAAGGTTACTGCAATGGGTATTTATAATGCTGAATATTGATCCAAAATACCAATAATTAACCCTTTTCTACCAAACATAAGATATTTCGGAGAATACACACCATGCACATGATGTAGGGAAAACTTGCACAATAGGTAAATGCAAGGCATAAGGTGGTTTATTGCTAAATTGAAGGAAAAAAACGGGTTCTAACCACGAACTGTTGAAAGCTTTGTATTTCAGACAGTTGCCATTTGATTTCACATTTTAACCAATTAAGGTCAGGTATATGTTCCTTAATATCCCCAAATATGGAGCAGCTACGTTTTTAACTTTTAGAGTTACAAGCTCTGCAGATTTTGGACCCAGTTTTTTGGGACACGCTGACATACATACACCCCCACATACGAGTTTTTATAAAGCGCCATTTCATTATATTCATTATACACTATACTGCCCTCCTATGACCAAACGGCATAACAGACTAATTGATTATTTTGAGATAATCTGTATTGACTGTGCTGAGCCACCATTGACTTGTACATCATATTTAATTTTGTAGGTGTATTTGTTGGTGTTTTGGGCTTGAAACTGAATAGTTTGATATGTGCAATGGGTAGGTTTTGCAATCCATGACCAACTAATGGTAATAACTCAATTTTGACAAAACTGTCTGTTATACCGTTTTGTCATAGGTTTTTAAATATTGGTGCGTCATTTGAGACGGTACTGCTGTAAATATCACACTTTTCTTCGAGTACAAGTAATCGATCGTAACACTCATAACAACCAGAAAACCAAAACAATACAACTCGTTGCTACAAAAGAGATTACCATTCCTCTTTTAACATGTTTAATTTAAATTAACATTAATTTTGTTTTTCAATTGTGATTATAATTTGACCTTAATGTGCCAAATAGGTGATAGTAAACATAACATCAGTTTGTATTTTCACAAAGTTGAAAGTGTTAATATAACATGTTCAGACTATCGTTTTGTTTTCAATTGTGATGAGATTGAACGTATCGTACGATTCGTGCAAATTGGCTATAGTACACTTACACCTTTGCTGATATCAAGTTTAAAATGCGATGTATTATTTCCTTTTTTATCACTCCAGGAGGCTTTATTCAATTCCTCACATTTCATAAATATACACTGCAAAAAGGTTGCTTAAAATACGTTGCTAAAAGTACTTTTATCATCCGTTGGTTGACGTGTTGATTAAAATTCATTCAATATGTAGAAAGTTAGGCGTTGTATGAAAGTAAAAAATCCCCAGCGTTGAGCAATTCGTCGAAAACAATGTCCTTAAAATGTTGGTGGAAACTGTTTCTGTTGCTAAAATACGTTGCGTAAAAATATTCTACTTTGGCAACTGTTGCATGAGCATTGAGGACAATCACGCAACAGTTGATGCAAGTTACGCACATGTGAATTTTAGGCAACTGTTGTCCAAAAAGCCAATTTCGTGAGCTGTTGCATACTTGAACAACTGTTGAGTGAATATAATTGCCTATTAACTTTTGAGTAACTATACCCTTCACAGAGGTATTCATAGTGCATGATTTTTAAGAACGACGCATACTACCGATGTTGGTGTGTAGGGTATAACAGAATTATGGCAAAACATGTTATCCAACGGTGTTGGGCAAATTTTACTTAACCATGTTAACAGTTGAGCGGTTGCATACTTGAACAACGTTGTGTAAAATATTGAGTAAATGTTTAAGCAACCTTTTTGCAGTGCAGGACCACAATTATATTTATTTTGTCTTGGCATCCAAAACGGAATAAATCTTCTTCTTTTTTTCTTTCTTTTTTCCCCCTTTTTTTTTACATTAAAAAAAAGACTCTACCATCGAACAGTATGTACCGACAATTATCATTAGCATGAAGATAGATGGCCAATGATCATCAACGGCACATGATCTTCGCAGGTGAGTTGACAAACAAAGCAATATATAATATGGGCTGTCATGTACATTTGTTTTACAAGAAGAACAACATAACCTGCTATTTACTCTGTGCCTTGTAGGCTTTTGCCAATCTTATGCCACATATTTTTACTATGTCTCAAGATACTAATTCTCCATCTTAATTCGTATAGAAACCATTTAAATGCATCAACGTTTTTATTATCAGTGATCTTGATATGTCTGGATCTATACAGAGTGAACGATGCCAAACTAAGCATTCTATTTAGCATTACATTCAATACACTTTGATTATCTGGTTTATAACCAAGTACAATGATTTTTAACGATATCTCTGGACATGGAATATTGTTAGAAATAATAAATCTTTTAAAATGAACCCAAAAGCGTTTTGATAAAGGACAGGCAATAAATGAATGCAGATAATCATCTGACGTGTTGCACTCAAAACAATAAGGTGGGTTCACCTTATTCAATTTATAAAACGGAATAAATCGCTAACACTGACAAAATAGTTTAAAATTGCCATCCTTGTTTGACATATAGTTTTTTTAGTTTTTTTTAGTTTTAGTTTTATTTGGCATATCAAGACACAGAGATACAATACATCAGATCAAATATACAAATCTTAAAAACTTACAAAATTAACACAACATATTAAAACAAGAAAACATATAATGCCAAGGATAGCCCAAGAAAGCTCTAAAAAGGGCTTATTTCCATTGGGGTCCTTATTAAAACAGCACATTATAAAAACATCATATATATTTGCACACAAAATAATATTGCACTTTTTATGAAACAACTGCATATAAAAATGGATGAAAAATCAAGATAGAAAGTGACTCTTTACAGCCTTTTTGAACTGCCCGTGGGTTTTGGATGTTTTAACCTGAGTTGGTAGCAAGTTCCATTCCCGAATACCAGTAAAGAAAAATGTATTGCACTGCTGACCTTTAGCTTTGGGAACCAGAAAATTTGTTGCACTGCCCCTGGTATTGTATCTGTGAGTGTTGGACAATTTGGTAAATTGAGAATTCAAGTACTCAGGTGCTATTTCATTATATATTTTAAAAACATGATTGAGTTTAAGTTGTTTAACTCTATCTTCAACTTTCAGCATTCCCAGCTTCTTAAATTCTACATCACCAATGTGGGACCTGGGCTCCAGCTTCAAAATAAAGCGAATCAACTTATTTTGCACAACTTGCAGCTTATTTTTCAACTTAGCAGAAAGTGAAGAAAACCATGAAGAGCAACAATAATCAAAATGGCATTGTATAAGGGCGGTGCAAAGGGTCTTACGAGATCTTTCGTTCAAAAAATGACCTTGTCTGTATAAGAAACTTAATCTACCACAAGATTTTTTGACAACTGATTTTGCAACAGTTTCACCACTGAGATTTTCATCGAGAGTAATCCCAAGGTATTTGACAGAGTTGGTAGGATTTATAATTTTTCCGTCACAAAAAACTTCAAACTTGTCCACCCTGCTCAGTCTAGGTTTAGATCCAAAAAGAATAGACTCTGTTTTGCCAAGGTGCAATGACAATTTGTTGTCGATCAGCCATTGTCTACACGACTCAAGTTCTCTACTTAAAGTGTCAGAAATTACTTTATTTGTTTATGAATTACCTTATTTGTTTATGAATATCATTTCAGCGGTGTTACTAGCGACGTCACTAGCGATGAATATTGAATAGTCGATTTTTATAGCCAAAAAATACACGACATGGACATACTGAATAGTTCATGTCATGTGATCTATTTTCCACCAAAAGAATCACATAAATATGTTTATGTATTATATAATATGGACTATTTATACCTTCATACCCAGATAGCAAGACTACGTTGGGGCAACGTTTACGGTAAAAAACACCAATGATAAGAGATGTCAGATATTATATATATAGTTAAATAACATGTTTAAAAAAAGTACAGATTCACTACCGAAAGGAAATGGTGTATGTAGCTCTGCTGCATCGTCTAGAATTCCCATTACAAGTTACCGGTGCACTACCGGGAGGAAGTGATGTATGTAGCTCTGCTGCATCGCCCAGAATTATTTACATTATTTGCCTACCCCGTGTTGCTATACAAAAATGCTCAATATATAATAAAAACTTGCCACAAATAAAATACCCAACATATGGCTACATTTGTTAAATTAAGCAACAGTTGCTATACAAAAATGCTCAATATATAATGAAAATAATTCACAAATTAAGCAACAGTTGGTATTAAAATGCCCAACAAATGGTTAATTAATAATACCCAACTGTTGTGTAATAAAATTGTGCAACTGCTGAGTAACTGGAATTGTTCAACTGTTGGTGAAAACATGTTATCAAACGGTAAATTTTACGCAGCGGTTGCATACTTCAACAACGTTGTGTAAAATGTTGAGTAAATATTTAAGCAACCTTTTTGCAGTGTAGCATATAACATAATATGAGTTCATCTACGTTGTTTATACACGATCAGGGGCGGATTTAGGGGGGCCGCCCCCCCTTATTCTTGACACGGCGCCTTTTTGACAGGGCGCCTGCGCCCCCTTGATTTTTGACAGGGCGCCTGCGCCCCTCCCCTATTTTTGACAGGGCGCCTTTTTGACAGGGCGAAAACGTTAAAGGGGCATTGAGAGATGTATCGATATACTAAATGAGCAAATAACGTAAAGATAATCATCAACATAGCCCAAATCCAAAATGTCATACAATTCCGACATCGCCTTCATGCCAAAATAAGCAAATAACGGCACTTCCGGGTTGAGATTTGCCGCGAAAGTCTGTGAGTAAAATCATGCATAACTTCCGAATTCAGCACCTGAACTAAGACAATCATGAAATGTTATATGATAAACGGCGAATGTTGGTAAACTGTTTCAGATGGTAGTTATTGTTATGCCTAAGTATTACTTTGATGCAAAAAAACTGATTTCCAGAATAATTGAGGGCGCACTCCCATACGTATCTCTCAATGCCCCTTTAAAAACGTGTAAAAACGTGTAAAATCGTGCGAAAACGTGTAAAAGAAAAAATCGCCCCCTTCACCCCGTGTCAAAACGGGTGAAATCGTGTAACAAATAGCAGGGGCTACCGACCCATGAACGCCACTTTGGCGCCCTCCCTATTGATATATCCTGTTTTCCGGTATAATTTAGCGTTGTCACCTTTCAGAAAGAGGATTTCACACTTGTCGGTTGCGATGATGACTACATTATTCACTTCATAATTATTGCTGTACATTATTGATCTATTGCTGACCGTCGTGATGTCGATATGGCAGTAACCAGTTTTTGATCGTGGTAACTTAAAAAGTTCATGACCAACTGGCTGATCACTTCGAAAACCAGGTATTATCTTTCTCGATTCATTAACCTTAACATGAATGCTCTCTGTGTATTCATTGAACACATATATTTTTGATTTGAACATGTTGAAACAGTCGAAGAAGTAACTCCGCCTATAAGGAAAAAAAGAAGAAAAAGTTTTTGTTTGTTGTCTGTCGGGTTTCTCGGTGCCGGTCACAGTCAACAGTGGTGCCGGTGTGTCTGTGGAAGTTGGGCGCCTACAAGAAACATCATTACCGTGTCATTTGCGCACCTTTCTAAAGTGGTAGTTATCATGGTTATATAGGCCAGGTGTTTCCATAACCTAACCACCATAATCTGACCACTTGTTTGACCACCTCTTCTCACCAGTTTGTTACAATATGTAAATTATTTTTTCAACTGTACGTATCACGTGATAACCACGATCGTTTTCGCAAAATATCGCAAAATGCCGCCCCCCCCCCCCCCCCTACTACCCCTACTAGTCTACCACTTGTGCGCGCCATACGTACAGTTGAAAAAAAATTACACTGTTTTAACGAAATCCACTATGGGATTGTGTTACCAGCCTAAAATAAAATCAAAGGGTAGCAAACTTGCGTACAATTGTATATTAGCCTAGCTATAACAAGCTAAAGGTGACATCTCTGAATGTATCAAAGTGTGCAAAGGAGAAATTGTTGGGCACACTGGTAAAATGATTTTACAACAAGTTTTGCTATCATTATCAAACTGAACTCAATTTAAATCACTTATTTATCATGTTTATTGAGCAATAATATAATTGTTTACGCATTTTAATTGTTTAGATACAAAGTTAAATAAATCAAGAGTTAAATGATAGATAAATAAATAAAAAGAAAACTATAAACGCATGGGCGGTCTTTATAATTTATAAAAATTGACATAATAATGATGTTACATTAATCCACCATCAAGTTTAAAAGATAGAAAAATAAAAGGATAACAAGCAATTTACGGGAATCGAACCCGTGATTGCCGATTGCCAACGACATGGCCAACGAAACGTATGCACGCCACAGAGACCGATGAGTATAATGTGATAGTGTTATTATTTGGCCATATCCATTTATTTATAACGACAGATTTTTATTGTGCCATTTTTGCCAAATTTGTGTGTTTCTCTCGCACAAAATGTGTTTGTAATGTGATTATACTCCTTATTTTTGAAAGAACGGAAAAAAACGTTGATATTTTCGAACACAAAAACCAAAAAATGGCGTCATTTATACGGTCCACAATCAGTGTGCGACTGAACCATGAAGCTAAGCTTAGGTTCATGTCGTGACGTGACGTGTTGCATAATTCATGATACGATCTGTTCAATACACAGCGAACATGCACCGGGGTCATGGGTTAATGCACTGTGTAATTCTAAATTCCCGGAAAAAACACTCTGTGTGTGGATCGTGTTTCTTTATCAAATTGGTTAGAAATCCATCCATTTTAGAACATCTGAAATTTAAAGTGTACCCATACACCTGGGAAAGTACGATGCCAAGGGCATATATTTTGCACGTAAATCCAATACAAAAGTTCAGAAAATCGACCAAAATATGACGTCATGACCATTGCTTCGGGACAAAATGGCGCGGTACCTCCCCCCCCTACACTTGTGCGTTGTACATTTTGAAATCAACACCGCGTGAAACTACCGGCGCACAGTCGCGTGATGGTCCTGACCCCTGACCCCTGAGTTTATCAGCGCACACTTTTGAAACTGTATTTTTTCCAGTCTTCACATTTGAGCACCCTCGCAGGGGCCGTGTTTAAAATAGGGAAGACATGAGGATCGAGTCTATTTTCAAAGCTAACAGTCAGATGTCAAGGCATGAAAATACCGTCTATTTTGTTCACCCCGGCCCGCCAGTAAAGTGAGATTTCAAAAAACCAAATAGAAATCGGGTCATTTACAACTCGCGATTGTGAAGGATTGCCTCCATCAATTTTGATCATCTTAGGCTCATTTTGAAGGGGAAGTCCTATTTATGTAAGATGTCATTTCCGATTTAATAAAAAACACGATTTTTGTTACTATTTTTGAGTCGATAAAGATGCATTTTCAATGCGATCGTAAACATCGTATTTTTGATGATTTTTAGACGTCATAGCAAAAACTTTATGCACAAGAAATGTTCCTAACGTATTAAACTTGATCAAAAATATGTTTATTTGTAATACATTTTTGGACAGGGGTCAGGGCCACGACTTTTATTCACCTACGGTAAGAATATACGCCATTTTCCAACACACAGAGACTAAATCGGTTTTTTTCTAACAAAAGGTATTCAGCAGGATTCGAACCGAGGAGGGGAGAATCTATTAGATTACCAGTCCATATTCGTAACCGCTCGGCCATAACTACTTACTGACGTGTCTATGTGTTCTCTATAATAATGAACTAGTGGTGAACTATTGAGTATTCGACGAAATTTTAGCCAAATTGAACCCAGTTTCTAAATTGTATTTTAAATGTGAAAACGGTGTCGCTGCAAGCTAGGTTATGATTCAATGTAAAGAGCAATAAATTGATGATCGTGAAAGGTTATTAATTTAAAGCTTTTAATGAGCTTTCAATAAAAGTGCAGGATGCGATCAATTGAAAGAGGAACTTGGTCCACTGATCATACACCAAAGCATAGCTGATTTACTAAATCACATGGCAAAAACAGGCGACTATCCAAAAGAACTAACAACTGGTATACTTATAGGCCTACCACTACCAAAACCAGGAAAGAAACAAGGACCACCAAAAAACCTAAGACCAGTCATTCTTCTATTAGTCATCAGGAAAATCCTCGCAATAATCATGATAACAAGGACTACGGAAAAACTTAACAGCCAGGTACCAATTTCACAAGCTGCATTACATGATTACAGATCAGGAAGAGGGACAACGGAACATGTATTTAACATAAAAACACTTGCGGAAAAAGCAATAACATCTTCAAACTATGAGATTAACATTTTATTACTCGACATGAGTAAAGCGTTTGATACCATTAAGAGAGACATATTAATTGAAGATCTCAAAGAAGTACTGGATGAAGATGAACTTCATAATGTTCTACCTACTACTCAAAGATGTAAACATACAAGTCCGTGTAAACAAGGAAACAGGACAACAATTCACAACAAAGGTGCTCCACAAGGTGACTGTGCCAGTGCAATTGTATTTGCATATTATTTAGCAAAATCACTTCATGCAGAGAGGGAGAAAGATGAGACAGAACAGAACGGCAGAGCAGCTCGCTAAGTTTATACAGAATTGTTTAAGCTTCAAAAGATAATATCAAATGGCCCATTGATCAAGACGTTTATGACACGATATACGTTGTAAAAGACACAGTGTCCTGTCCTTGGCAAGATTAACATCTGTTTCCCAGTAATACTAAAAATGAAGAGCTTTGTTGCAAAAGGGCCTGTATCCAGAATTAAATCGGGATACAGGCCCTTTTGCAACAAAACAACAACTTCAATGGCTGTTTACAATGAGATGTAGGTCTTTTTGAAAAAAATGACTTTATTTCTTTGAAACATATGAATGTGACCTATACATTTCTATATCAAACTTATTTTTTTAAATGATTAAAATAAATGATTTTTTTTGTGTGGTATTTTTTCTCTATGTACAAACAGATGGAGTTTTGTTGCAAAAGGGCCTACATCCAAATTTTCAAAAAATGTAAACATGATTTTAAAAAAAATTAAAAACTAGCACATTTAAAATTTATTTCAATTTAAATTAGTATGTAGTGTACCTCTTTCATAATCCATTCAGTTTTTCAATTGCTCAACTTGAATATTTAGAAACAGTTTTTGACTTTTTCTCAATAAGAGCCAAAGTGGATGCAGGCTCTTTTGCAAAAAACCTCTTCAAATACAGGATAACTATAAATGTCTTACCTTATTTGGCGTATAGTATGGTATGATTAGGATGGCCTTTCTTGATACAATTTCTTCCAAATGTGTTCACGTCTGGGTCTGCAGTCTATGACAGAATTGAAGATTCGAGATAAAAGTACTTGATAGCTACTTGATAAGTGTACTTGATGAGTGTTGTTCAACAATTAACGTGTCGATAACAAACCAACTCATACAGGGTGTCCCAAAAGTCTATGCACGACTTTGAAGCTTTGTATTTCACAAAATATAAGTCGTATTGAAAATATGAATACATATTTAGAAAGAGGAGATGTGGGAAATAATGTTGATACCAAACATTGGAGTAACATCTGTTTGTAATGCCACCCTAGAAGTAAAATATGTATTACTGCAAATATGTAATTTTATACTTCGGAGGAATAAAATTCATAAATCCATACCTATTGAGATTAACAAAAAAGACGGGTAGAGTTTGTTACACGAAAAGTGATCCGTCAATCGTAATATTCATAATTTTACATTACAGTGATCCTATCATAATAACAAACCATATCTGTCCGCTGCTTTAACGTTTTGTTTGATCTGAATCTTGTATGGAAACTTCTTGAAGTCCTTACGCAAAATTATGTGAACAGTTGATCTTTTAATCTTGTTTTCTGCGGAAGGTCGGCGAATAGATCTCTTTGGACTTTTGGCTACTGCTTGTCTTATGACATCAATGTGACTTGTTGATCTACCAGTCTTTCTACCACATCGATACAAATCATGCACAGTTCCTGTGTTCAAAAATGTATCCACTAACTTCAGAAAGTATATTCTTCCTTGTGCGCGTTCACTTTGAAATGTTTTCTGAATTTTTGTTGAGTAAGTTGAACTGAATTTGATTTAGCGTAGAACCATACAATTTGTATTCGCTTATCTATGCTGTTAACCATCTTGAATGAAGACGTTTGCTGTGCAATGTTGTCTACTACGCCTATTTATGTTATGAGTGACCGAGTTTGGTAATAACATTAATGTTGCAAGGTAAGCAGTGAACTGTGATTATTGCGCAACGTTGCTTTCATACTGTTAATTTATGCGCACCTGACTTAAGCAACAATGTGTGGTACTTGGTATGGGTTGGTCTGGCACATGGCCAAAAACTTTCAACCAGTTTCATAATGTTGTGGGTTCCCCAATTGTGTTTGGTATTAAAATAATTTCCTAAGTCTCGTCTATCAAAATATGGGTAAATTTATACCATATGATTTATATTTTATGAGATATGACTCTTCAAAAACGTGCATAGACTTTTGGGACACCCTGTATATGGTCAGAAGTCACAAACTGGTCCAAAAAATGTTTCACTTCTATATAATAATGTTGAGAAATGCACCAATTCTGATTAAACGGGACAAAACTTAAGTTTTACATACTTAATGACCCACAAACTATATATTGTTGGAAAGCTTAATATGATTCAAGGTTTTTCATTTTTGCAAAAAAGAATCAAATTATACAGGGTGTGTAAATTTTTTACAGGGTGGAACATAAAAAAGTTGATCGTTTTTGCTCCTCACAAAATATTTTGATAGTTTGTACAGTTAGGGTTTAGCTGAAAATAGTCACCAAAATCAGAACAACCGCAGAAGGTGCTACCAAATTTGCTAAGAATCATTTGCCCAAAATGTACACAGGAAAAGTACAGGGTGTCTAAAATTATGATGAAATAATGCATAAAATGAAGGTTTGTATATAATATTCTATGAAATTTAGTTAGCATGGACTATTTAATTTAAAAGAAAATGGTTATCAAAATGAATTATATGAATATCGTTAAAGTTCCTTTTATTTTGAATACAGGGTGGTCCAAAATAGGTCTAAATAGCAAATTTTTCATAAATCTATGAAAAATTCTGTGAAGAAACACTTCTGGATTTTTTAGTTAAATGTTTTACTACCCAGGGTAGAAAAGGACCAAAGAGTCACACAAATGAAATAGAGAGACTGCGATTTGGCCATTGTTTAATCAATAGAATGAATAAAACTGTGTATGCTGTAGTACATTAAAACACTCCCTGAATTGAACATCATATTCTAGTAGAGAATGTCTAGATAACAATTCAATATTAGTATTCATAGTAGCAGGCACATGTTATTAACACATATGAGAAGTTTGAACACTTTTCTATGTATACTTTTAAAATGGCATCAATTTCAAAAAAGTTCTAGTTTTCCGCTATTTTGTGTAGAAACCTATGGGCGCCTCAACCACCGGCGCCTCATCCACCGGTCCCACCCTTGACTCACTCGACGTTTACATTGATAACTTCACTGTTGCTAAACATGTGGCTTTAATTCTTTTTTTATTCGGTAGCTGGATAAATTGTCTTTAATATGATACCAAAAATGTTATGTTTTTTTGACAACTTCTATTTAAAATAGAGACACGTATCACGATTTTAAGGATTTTTTGAAACGATCCCACCTTATTTGATATACCTATTAGTGACCTGTGACCATATAACAAATCTCATGGACTTTCATTTTCAATTCTATGAGGTCATAGAATTCAACAATTCATTGAAATGTAGTAATATGCAAATCAAAGTTGGAATGTTTCCAAAACTATTCAACCACCTAAAGGTCAATACAGCCCTATTTTGAGGGCATATACATTTTTAGTAACACATGATGGATATCTGTTTTTGGCTATTTTGGATCATTTGGTTAAAACTTTCTATTTCCATAAAAAATTAAAACCATCATGATTATAATTATGAATTAAAGATTCTGTCGATTTTTTTTAAAGGTATTCAAGTATGGCGATAACTTCAAATAAACCTTTGTATAGGCCTACAGGGTGTGTTTAAAAATGTTAATATAAGGCCGGGCACAATGTTTTCAAATATATGCACATAATTCTGTTTGGTATGCCATTAAAGTCGGATAGAATGTTATTTTTAATTTATTTCACCCCAATAGAACAAAATATTCCTCATAAACACTGAAGGAAGAAATTGAATTATTTCGATTGTATTAATTTATGAACTGTTCGTAAACTTGAGTCGGGCGAGGATATTTCTAAGTTGACCCTGGTAATCCGACATTCTGTGTCTATGATATCAAGTGTTCCTTTGAACAATGTCCTCCTCCCCCACCCCCCACCCCCCCCCCCCCCCCTTCCCCCATTATTGAAGAATCACATCCTGTGAAGGTTTATCGACACTGATCGAATGCACAGGCCCAAGATTTTATGTTTGGTTTTATGTTTTATTGTTAAGAGTAGGATAGAAAATAAGACAAATAGATATAAAGATGGAAATAGTAATGTATATCATCTCTAACACGGTAAAAATGTGGAATTTCATTTGTTTGAGAAATCTCTCTGTGCCCATTTAATTATATTCGTCTGTTAGGCGATGAAGCCACTGAAAACGGATCTAGGGTTTGTTTCCCCAAAAATATGTTCGTGAAAATGTGTTTCTCTAAAAAATAAGATAAAAAACTCAAGTATTTTCCAAAAATGTTAAATCGAAACACATGAGTCAGTCGGGCAGCTATTATGAAAATGCACCCATCCGCATTAATTCACAGAGATTTTGCAGACTGTCGTTTTCATAATGTTCATACCCCGGTTCTATTAGTTATCCCATGCATGTTCACACAATGCGGAAAAATACCTATGGTTTGGCATGCCATATCACATGAGGCCGCGATTGGATGTCGGGCACTGGCTTCATACTACCTGCAATCACTATAACATGTTTAACACGGTTTACGCTCCCATTTCCTTAACCCAAAGACTTTCTTAACCCTAACCCCGGGAACCTAACCCGCCAAAACACTACACACTTGCACGCACACGGTCTGGGTCTGATTCCCGGCGCATGCAGAGACTGACCCCCCTCCCCCTCCCCTATTTTGACCCTTTGTTCCTCCTGATCATATGCATAGTTTAACCATGGTCTACCATAATTTAACTCATACAAAACACGCCCGGAGTTAATGGAGTCCTTGTATCCTGTCAAGTGTATGATTTACTTTTTGTTCTCGTCTCCTCGTGCGCCGTTATCATGTTTGGAGGCCTAGTACGTTTGTACTGTGGAGCCACGGACTGCCTCCTTTTACCCGACTTAACAAAAGTACAGCTTTCGCCACGAACGCGTTCGCACCGTTACGGTCGGCGCCATTACGCGTGCGCCATGTTTGTTTATGGGCGTACACCACTAATTCGATAATGCGCGGCACTTCCGGCAAAGTTGAGTACGATAATAGTTCCTATTTGACGGAAAGAATGGTAGCAAATTAAACTAATTATTATTGTTTTTGCGTCAAATTTGTGTTCTGCGTATTCCTAAGAATGTATATTTAATGTTTTAAAAAGAAAATACGTGATTTTAACTGAAACATAATTTTATGGACCGATTTACACGCACGTTGCATGCACGGGGTAAAAGCCGACTTATAAGTAACCAAATCAGTACACTCTGACGTGCCGGCTTCTAGCTAAAATTCACCTGATGACCCGCGGTTGAGTTTCAGATATGTTATAAAATACCGTTTGTGTTAAAACATATCAAAATTTCAGAGAATAATTCGCGAGCTAACTTAAATTACAGCGATTTGAACTCAGTCAGCCTACAAAGCATGTAAAGTCTATGGGAGCCGAATAATTCGTGATGTACGCCCTTAGGTACACATCACTAATTCCCGGTGGTTCGAGGCTCCGAGCATGCCGAGTGAATGTGTATGTTCAATGCGTTGAAAATTAACAAATGCCAGTAAAATCCACGCAGTCTTGGGCGGTTTTTGTAACCCAAAACTCGAAAATAAGGGCAACAATAATTAGCGAGCTAACTCAAATTACAGCGATTTGAACTCAGCCTACAAAGCATGTAAAGTCTATAGGAGCCGAATTAGTGATGTACGCCCTTATACCTGTTATACGCGAGCGCGCAGCAACAGAGTAAGAGTTTGTTTACTTAGAAAAGTTCGTAAAATATTTTATTTGTCGGTCGCATTATCCTGTATAAATGCTTATTGCGATGCGATCTATAAGGGAGCACATCAAAACTCGACCGCGCGGCAACCGCCGGTTCCGCCCGGTTGGACCGCATATCATTGTTTAGAACAATAGAAACCGGCTGCAACCGCACGGAACCCCACGGAACCGGCGGTTGCCGGGCGGTCAAGTTTTGATGTGCTCCCTAACCCTAACACTACCATATACCCCAAAATACCACGACTGGGCACGTTGGTACCACCCGGCGTGGAAGTTTTTTGATGAAAAAATGGACCCAATACATACAGTCTGGGCAATACACTGCCCAGAACTGTGCTTGACAGCCGTTGTGAAGTGTGGAATCCCTCGCCTCTGGTGCGAGAGGTCCCTGGATCAAATCCCGGGGGATCGGGGGATATTTTGGTCGATTTTCCGCGTTGAAGAAAAAATTCTGAAAAAAGTGGGGGGAATTGTTAGGGTTAAGGATAACAAACAGCTACATATACAGGAATTTAGCTATGTCCATAATGAAAATTTTTGGGTGAAGACACTACATGTATGTCATCACTTTCTCCTTAAGCCACAATTTGAGTCCAAACAAGGTATTTAAAAAAAACTGGACGGGGGAGATAGAAGACTGTTGAAAGTTCAAGAACAGACATTAACAAACAGCGTTGCTACTATGTTTCCTAACAATTTAACTCTAAGGGATTCAAAAGTGTTTTTGATATCAAATGAAAGGTCCCATTTCTCATTACACTGATGATGCCCTTAAATCTAGAATAGGGTCAACAACCTTTAAGACGTATGGTTAACATTGATGAAGAAGTTGGATTGGGGTAATTAAAGTTGTATGGTGGACACCGAATCATTCAGAAATATTATAAGGACACATTGAGAAATAGGTTATGTAAAACTTTTTTTATTAAAGGTTATTAAAAATATTCTTAAACTAGAGAATAACAAGACTAGGCACGCCTAGTAGAGCTGGTCGGATATTTGAATGTTAAAAATGTTTTTGTATTGTAATATGGCAGAAATAATTTGGAAAGTGGTGTTATGGTACTAATTTTTTTTAACTGGAAAATATGATTGGCTTTATTTGTTCACACAAAGTAACTTACACATATGTTATTCTTAGGGAGTGTTCATAAATACTCTGGTGGTGGAGGTTGGAAATATTTGAGCTTTGGACATATTTTTTTCTTGATCACCCAAACAGCGTTATTTTTTGTCTTGATCCCCCTTTTTCGTTGATTTTTTTTCTTGATCCCCCTGTATATCCAATTAATCAAGCAATAGTAGATTTGACTGCTCACGAAGCATTTCTTTCTGATCCTCCCTCCATTTTTTCCAACCCCCCCCCCTAAATAATAAATTCATTTGGACAATCCACTGAATAATGTTGATGAATGTTGTGGAATTCTGAGACCTTTTTGCCTTTGTCATGACAGAGAAAGTATTATGATGTAATAACCCCCCCCCCCCCCCTCCATAAATAACGAAGAATTTCTTTCTGATCCTCCCTCCATTTTTTCCAACCACCCCCCATAAATAATAAATTCATTTGGACAATCCACTGAATAATTTTGATGAATGTTGTGGAATTCTGAGACCTTTTTGCCTTTGTCATGACAGAGAAAGTATTATGATGTTATAACCCCCACCCCCATAAATAATAAATATTTATAATGAACACTCCCTTTGGTTTGAAAAGGTAAACAATTTCATTATGGTTTAGAAAACATAATGGGCCTCTTTTGACTATAAAGTAAGTATATGTAGGACAGTATTTTTACTCTGGGAAACTTATCCAGTAAACGAAATACTAATATAATGAAACGGAACACCGTTTTCGGTTCGTCACATATTCTAAAGCTTACCCTCTACATGTAGCCCAGTGCAATCAGGCCTGTATGCATTCTGTGTCAGCCTGAACACACGAAAGCATAGGGGAAAATAAGCTTATTAAAAAGTTGACTGATTAGATCGCGTACTTCAACTTTATAATCTCATCTTTTTATGTTCCCATAGTAATCCTTAGTTACATTTAACAGTCAGGCAACTTATTATAGTCTTCAAATGGTCACATTCTGTGTATTTTGTGTGTAAATGTGATTCGTAA